>JAWZYT010005638.1:52500-70000 GCA_034508575.1 Petrolisthes manimaculis
TATACCATAATATATATCCATGTGTGAGTGTATATACGTCATTGTATAAATATATATACCATAATATATATCCATGTGTGAGTGAATATACGTCATTGTATAAATATATATACCATAATATATATCCATGTGTGAGTGAATATACGTCATTGTATAAATATATATCCATGTGTGAGTGAATATACGTCATTGTATAAATATATATACCATAATATATATCCATGTGTGAGTGAATATGTGTCATTGTATCTGTGTGTTGGTCTGTGTGAATGAATATCATGTGCGTATGTGCGAGAATGTATTTGTGTATGTGTGTTCATTCATCTATATTTATCCATATATATACCTTTTTATTATTATTATTACACACACACACACACAGTCACATACACACAAACACACACATATTCACACACATATTAATATTAGTGTTATTATTGTTGTTATTATTATTAGTGTTATTATTAGTGTTATTATTATTATTATTAGTGTTATTATTATTATTGTTGTTATTATTATTATTATTATTATTATTAGTGTTATTATTGTTATTATTATTATTAGTGTTATTATTATTATTATTAGTGTTATTATTATTATTAGTGTTATTATTATTATTAGTGTTATTATTATTATTATTATTATTGTTATTATTGTTATTATTATTCATTCAATATTTACCGAATAACCGTAATGTTTTCAATATTTACCAAAATAACGGTAATTCTTTCAATAATTACCAAACACATATATACATAATAATAATGTAGTATTTATTTATTACCAATTAGAAAATAGTATTACCAGATATAATTTGAATCTTGGGGGTTTTTGGCTGGGAAACCCGCAGTGTTACCACATCCGGCTATATGCCCCAGTCAATTTATGGTAGTTTACACTGGTTATATCCCTGTAGTCTGCCCAGGTTAGGTCACGGTAGTCTGCCCAGGTTATATCCCGGTAGTTTGCCCAGGTTAGGTCACGGTAATTTATACCGGTTATATCCCTGTAGTCTGTCCAGGTTAGGTCACGGTAGTTTACACAGGTTATATCCCGGTATTTTGCCCAGGTTAGGTCACGGTATTTTATACAGGTTAGGTCCCGGTAATTTATACAGGTTAGGTCACGGTATTTTGCCCAGGTTAGGTCACGGTATTTTGCCCAAAATCGTGAATAATTATATAAAAAAATGTACAATATAGTGAATGGAGTACTTCTGTAGTTTTACCAATAATAATAATATTAATAATAATAATAATAATAATAATAATAATAATAATAATAATAATAGTAATAATAATAATAATAATACTTACCTTTCATAATCTCGTTAGCACCTGTTGAAATTACAATAGATTAGGTTTGCTTAATAATATTAATACTAATACTAATACATCATTAAGAGATAGAGAGACAGAGGGAGATAGAGAGAGAGAGAGAGAGATAGAGGGAGATAGAGAGAGACACACACACACACACGAAACTTATCATTACCTAATATTATTATTTTAACACATTTATCAACATTATTTATTGTTTACTGAATACTAAAGGTACTATAAATAATGTATAACTTACCAAAATGACGTAATAAGTTGGTTAGGGTGTGTGTGTGTCCAGCTGTGTGTGTGTGTGTGTGTGTGTGTGTTGGTCCCAAGACGAAGATGCCACCACTCCAAGACCAACACCTGTTAATAATAATAATAATAATAATAATAATAATAATAATAATAGTAATAATAATAGTAATAATAATAATAATAATAGTAATAGTAATAATAATAGTAATAATAATAGTAATAATAATAATAATAGTAATAATAATAATAATAGTAATAATAATAATAATAGTAATAGTAATAATAATAGTAATAATAATAGTAATAATAATAATAATAGTAATAATAATAATAATAATAATAATAATAATAATAATAAAAATAATAGTAATAATAGTAATAATAATAATTAGGTTAGGTCAGATTAATTTTGGGTATTATTACAGAATAACTGTGTTTTTGGTTAGGCTTGAGCAGTGTTACCACATTAGGCTTGAGCAGTGTTACCACATTAGGCTTGAGCAGTGTTACCACATTAGGCTTGAGCAGTGTTACCACATTAGGCTAGGTCCCGGGAATTTGCCCCAGTCACTTTATGATAGTTTATACCGGTTATACCCGGTATTTTGCCCAGGTTAGGTCCAGGTAGTTAGCCCAGGTTAGGTCCCGGTATTTTGCCCAGGTTAGGTCCCGGTAGTCTGCCCAAAATAGTGAATAATTATATAAAAAATGTACAATATAGTGAATGGAGTACTTCTGTAGTTTTACCAATAATAATAATAATAATAATAATAATAATAATAATAATAATAATAATAACAATAATAATAATAACAACAATACTAATAACAACAACAACAATAATAACAATAATAATAATAATAATAATAATAATAATAATGGTAATAATAATAATAATAATAATAATACTTACCTTTCATAATCTCGTTACCACCTGTTGAAATTACAATAGATTAGGTTTGCTTAATAATATTAATACTAATACTAATACATCATTAAGAGAGAGAGAGAGGGGGAGATAGAGAGAGACACACACACACACGAAACTTATAATTACCTATTATCATTATTTTAACACATTTATCAACATTATTTATTGTTTACTGAATGCTAAAGGTATTATAAATAATGTATAACTTACCAAAATGACGTAATAAGTTGGTTAGGGTGTGTGTGTGTGTGTGTGTTGGTCCCAAGACGAAGATGCCACCACTCCAAGACCAACACCTGTTAATAATAATAATAATAATAATAATAATAATAATAATAATAATAATAATAATAATAACAACAATAATAATAATAATAACAATAATAATAATAATAATATTAATTACCTTTCTTCACCTTTGATAATCTCGTTAGCACCTGTTAAAATTACAATAGATTAGGTTTGCTTAATAATATTAATAATAATACTAATACATCATTAAGAGAGAGATAGAGGGAGAGGGAGATAGAGGGAGAGAGAGATAGAGAGGGAGATAGAGGGAGAGGGAGATAGAGAGAGAGAGAGAGAGACACACACACGAAACTTATTATTACCTATTATCATTATTTTAACACATTTATCAACATAATTTATTGTTTACTGAATACTAAAGGTATTATTTATTGTTTACTGAATGCTAAAGGTACTATAAATAATGTATAACTTACCAAAATGACGTAATAAGTTGGTTAATACACAAAGCATTATTTCCCTCCATTAGGTTAGGTTAGCAGTGTTGCCAGATCAGATGCATACAATGTTACCAGATCAGGGAGAGAGAGAGACACCCACACACACACACGAAACTTATTATTACCTAATATCGTTATTTTAACACATTTAACAACATTATTTATTGTTTACTATAAATAAATGTACTATAAATAATGTATAACTTACCAAAATGACGTAATAAATTGGTTAATACACAAAGTATTTAGTTCCCTCCATTTTTTCAATAGCAGAGTTGCCAGATCAGATGCATACAATGTTACCAGATCAGGATATCCTCTCTTCTCCCTATTTCCTTCGTTTATCAATTATATCTCTATAATAACGCGTTTTTGACCTGTTTTCACCTGTAATTTGGATTATTAAACATAAACTACAAACAATAGAGGTGAATAATTAAGAAATATAAGCATTAACTCCCTAAAAAGTGTTAGGCTCAGCCATTACATATCCAACCCCTATATTGACTTGTTTTGACTAGAATAATGGCTTTTTGACCTGTTTTCACCTGTAATTTGGATTCTACATCATAAAATACACCTAATCTATGTCATTGGAGCGTCCCCAATGGCCTTAATTAAGAAATATGAGCAATAAACTAATTTGTAGTGTATATAAATATAACATCTGATTTTCTGTTTCAGAATGTCTTGGTGGCCTAGTGGTTAAGCTGCTGGCAAGTGAATGGAAGGGTCTTGGGATTGTAGATTCGAGGCTCGGCTGAAACCAAATGTAAAAGGATTTTAAAGGTTAGGTTAGGTTAGGTTAGGTTAGGTTAGGTTAGGTTAGGTTAGGTTAGGTTAGGTTAGGTTAGGTTAGGTTAGGTTAGGTTAGGTTAGGTTAGGTTAGGTTAGGTTAGGTTAGGTTAGGTTAGGTTAGGTTAGGTTAGGTTAGGTTAGGTTAGGTTAGGTTAGGTTAGGTTAGGTTAGGTTAGGTTAGGTTAGGTTAGGTTAGGTTAGGTTAGGTTAGGTTAGGTTAGGTTAGGTTAGGTTAGGTTAGGTTAGGTTAGGTTAGGTTAGGTTAGGTTAGGTTAGGTTAGGTTAGGTTAGGTTAGGTTAGGTTAGGTTAGGTTAGGTTAGGTTAGGTTAGGTTAGGTTAGGTTAGGTTAGGTTAGGTTAGGTTAGGTTAGGTTAGGTTAGGTTAGGTTAGGTTAGGTTAGGTTAGGTTAGGTTAGGTTAGGTTAGGTTAGGTTAGGTTAGGTTAGGTTAGGTTAGGTTAGGTTAGGTTAGGTTAGGTTAGGTTAGGTTAGGTTAGGTTAGGTTAGGTTAGGTTAGGTTAGGTTAGGTTAGGTTAGGTTAGGTTAGGTTAGGTTAGGTTAGGTTAGGTTAGGTTAGGTTAGGTTAGGTTAGGTTAGGTTAGGTTAGGTTAGGTTAGGTTAGGTTAGGTTAGGTTAGGTTAGGTTAGGTTAGGTTAGGTTAGGTTAGGTTAGGTTAGGTTAGGTTAGGTTAGGTTAGGTTAGGTTAGGTTAGGTTAGGTTAGGTTAGGTTAGGTTAGGTTAGGTTAGGTTAGGTTAGGTTAGGTTAGGTTAGGTTAGGTTAGGTTAGGTTAGGTTAGGTTAGGTTAGGTTAGGTTAGGTTAGGTTAGGTTAGGTTAGGTTAGGTTAGGTTAGGTTAGGTTAGGTTAGGTTAGGTTAGGTTAGGTTAGGTTAGGTTAGGTTAGGTTAGGTTAGGTTAGGTTAGGTTAGGTTAGGTTAGGTTAGGTTAGGTTAGGTTAGGTTAGGTTAGGTTAGGTTAGGTTAGGTTAGGTTAGGTTAGGTTAGGTTAGGTTAGGTTAGGTTAGGTTAGGTTAGGTTAGGTTAGGTTAGGTTAGGTTAGGTTAGGTTAGGTTAGGTTAGGTTAGGTTAGGTTAGGTTAGGTTAGGTTAGGTTAGGTTAGGTTAGGTTAGGTTAGGTTAGGTTAGGTTAGGTTAGGTTAGGTTAGGTTAGGTTAGGTTAGGTTAGGTTAGGTTAGGTTAGGTTAGGTTAGGTTAGGTTAGGTTAGGTTAGGTTAGGTTAGGTTAGGTTAGGTTAGGTTAGGTTAGGTTAGGTTAGGTTAGGTTAGGTTAGGTTAGGTTAGGTTAGGTTAGGTTAGGTTAGGTTAGGTTAGGTTAGGTTAGGTTAGGTTAGGTTAGGTTAGGTTAGGTTAGGTTAGGTTAGGTTAGGTTAGGTTAGGTTAGGTTAGGTTAGGTTAGGTTAGGTTAGGTTAGGTTAGGTTAGGTTAGGTTAGGTTAGGTTAGGTTAGGTTAGGTTAGGTTAGGTTAGGTTAGGTTAGGTTAGGTTAGGTTAGGTTAGGTTAGGTTAGGTTAGGTTAGGTTAGGTTAGGTTAGGTTAGGTTAGGTTAGGTTAGGTTAGGTTAGGTTAGGTTAGGTTAGGTTAGGTTAGGTTAGGTTAGGTTAGGTTAGGTTAGGTTAGGTTAGGTTAGGTTAGGTTAGGTTAGGTTAGGTTAGGTTAGGTTAGGTTAGGTTAGGTTAGGTTAGGTTAGGTTAGGTTAGGTTAGGTTAGGTTAGGTTAGGTTAGGTTAGGTTAGGTTAGGTTAGGTTAGGTTAGGTTAGGTTAGGTTAGGTTAGGTTAGGTTAGGTTAGGTTAGGTTAGGTTAGGTTAGGTTAGGTTAGGTTAGGTTAGGTTAGGTTAGGTTAGGTTAGGTTAGGTTAGGTTAGGTTAGGTTAGGTTAGGTTAGGTTAGGTTAGGTTAGGTTAGGTTAGGTTAGGTTAGGTTAGGTTAGGTTAGGTTAGGTTAGGTTAGGTTAGGTTAGGTTAGGTTAGGTTAGGTTAGGTTAGGTTAGGTTAGGTTAGGTTAGGTTAGGTTAGGTTAGGTTAGGTTAGGTTAGGTTAGGTTAGGTTAGGTTAGGTTAGGTTAGGTTAGGTTAGGTTAGGTTAGGTTAGGTTAGGTTAGGTTAGGTTAGGTTAGGTTAGGTTAGGTTAGGTTAGGTTAGGTTAGGTTAGGTTAGGTTAGGTTAGGTTAGGTTAGGTTAGGTTAGGTTAGGTTAGGTTAGGTTAGGTTAGGTTAGGTTAGGTTAGGTTAGGTTAGGTTAGGTTAGGTTAGGTTAGGTTAGGTTAGGTTAGGTTAGGTTAGGTTAGGTTAGGTTAGGTTAGGTTAGGTTAGGTTAGGTTAGGTTAGGTTAGGTTAGGTTAGGTTAGGTTAGGTTAGGTTAGGTTAGGTTAGGTTAGGTTAGGTTAGGTTAGGTTAGGTTAGGTTAGGTTAGGTTAGGTTAGGTTAGGTTAGGTTAGGTTAGGTTAGGTTAGGTTAGGTTAGGTTAGGTTAGGTTAGGTTAGGTTAGGTTAGGTTAGGTTAGGTTAGGTTAGGTTAGGTTAGGTTAGGTTAGGTTAGGTTAGGTTAGGTTAGGTTAGGTTAGGTTAGGTTAGGTTAGGTTAGGTTAGGTTAGGTTAGGTTAGGTTAGGTTAGGTTAGGTTAGGTTAGGTTAGGTTAGGTTAGGTTAGGTTAGGTTAGGTTAGGTTAGGTTAGGTTAGGTTAGGTTAGGTTAGGTTAGGTTAGGTTAGGTTAGGTTAGGTTAGGTTAGGTTAGGTTAGGTTAGGTTAGGTTAGGTTAGGTTAGGTTAGGTTAGGTTAGGTTAGGTTAGGTTAGGTTAGGTTAGGTTAGGTTAGGTTAGGTTAGGTTAGGTTAGGTTAGGTTAGGTTAGGTTAGGTTAGGTTAGGTTAGGTTAGGTTAGGTTAGGTTAGGTTAGGTTAGGTTAGGTTAGGTTAGGTTAGGTTAGGTTAGGTTAGGTTAGGTTAGGTTAGGTTAGGTTAGGTTAGGTTAGGTTAGGTTAGGTTAGGTTAGGTTAGGTTAGGTTAGGTTAGGTTAGGTTAGGTTAGGTTAGGTTAGGTTAGGTTAGGTTAGGTTAGGTTAGGTTAGGTTAGGTTAGGTTAGGTTAGGTTAGGTTAGGTTAGGTTAGGTTAGGTTAGGTTAGGTTAGGTTAGGTTAGGTTAGGTTAGGTTAGGTTAGGTTAGGTTAGGTTAGGTTAGGTTAGGTTAGGTTAGGTTAGGTTAGGTTAGGTTAGGTTAGGTTAGGTTAGGTTAGGTTAGGTTAGGTTAGGTTAGGTTAGGTTAGGTTAGGTTAGGTTAGGTTAGGTTAGGTTAGGTTAGGTTAGGTTAGGTTAGGTTAGGTTAGGTTAGGTTAGGTTAGGTTAGGTTAGGTTAGGTTAGGTTAGGTTAGGTTAGGTTAGGTTAGGTTAGGTTAGGTTAGGTTAGGTTAGGTTAGGTTAGGTTAGGTTAGGTTAGGTTAGGTTAGGTTAGGTTAGGTTAGGTTAGGTTAGGTTAGGTTAGGTTAGGTTAGGTTAGGTTAGGTTAGGTTAGGTTAGGTTAGGTTAGGTTAGGTTAGGTTAGGTTAGGTTAGGTTAGGTTAGGTTAGGTTAGGTTAGGTTAGGTTAGGTTAGGTTAGGTTAGGTTAGGTTAGGTTAGGTTAGGTTAGGTTAGGTTAGGTTAGGTTAGGTTAGGTTAGGTTAGGTTAGGTTAGGTTAGGTTAGGTTAGGTTAGGTTAGGTTAGGTTAGGTTAGGTTAGGTTAGGTTAGGTTAGGTTAGGTTAGGTTAGGTTAGGTTAGGTTAGGTTAGGTTAGGTTAGGTTAGGTTAGGTTAGGTTAGGTTAGGTTAGGTTAGGTTAGGTTAGGTTAGGTTAGGTTAGGTTAGGTTAGGTTAGGTTAGGTTAGGTTAGGTTAGGTTAGGTTAGGTTAGGTTAGGTTAGGTTAGGTTAGGTTAGGTTAGGTTAGGTTAGGTTAGGTTAGGTTAGGTTAGGTTAGGTTAGGTTAGGTTAGGTTAGGTTAGGTTAGGTTAGGTTAGGTTAGGTTAGGTTAGGTTAGGTTAGGTTAGGTTAGGTTAGGTTAGGTTAGGTTAGGTTAGGTTAGGTTAGGTTAGGTTAGGTTAGGTTAGGTTAGGTTAGGTTAGGTTAGGTTAGGTTAGGTTAGGTTAGGTTAGGTTAGGTTAGGTTAGGTTAGGTTAGGTTAGGTTAGGTTAGGTTAGGTTAGGTTAGGTTAGGTTAGGTTAGGTTAGGTTAGGTTAGGTTAGGTTAGGTTAGGTTAGGTTAGGTTAGGTTAGGTTAGGTTAGGTTAGGTTAGGTTAGGTTAGGTTAGGTTAGGTTAGGTTAGGTTAGGTTAGGTTAGGTTAGGTTAGGTTAGGTTAGGTTAGGTTAGGTTAGGTTAGGTTAGGTTAGGTTAGGTTAGGTTAGGTTAGGTTAGGTTAGGTTAGGTTAGGTTAGGTTAGGTTAGGTTAGGTTAGGTTAGGTTAGGTTAGGTTAGGTTAGGTTAGGTTAGGTTAGGTTAGGTTAGGTTAGGTTAGGTTAGGTTAGGTTAGGTTAGGTTAGGTTAGGTTAGGTTAGGTTAGGTTAGGTTAGGTTAGGTTAGGTTAGGTTAGGTTAGGTTAGGTTAGGTTAGGTTAGGTTAGGTTAGGTTAGGTTAGGTTAGGTTAGGTTAGGTTAGGTTAGGTTAGGTTAGGTTAGGTTAGGTTAGGTTAGGTTAGGTTAGGTTAGGTTAGGTTAGGTTAGGTTAGGTTAGGTTAGGTTAGGTTAGGTTAGGTTAGGTTAGGTTAGGTTAGGTTAGGTTAGGTTAGGTTAGGTTAGGTTAGGTTAGGTTAGGTTAGGTTAGGTTAGGTTAGGTTAGGTTAGGTTAGGTTAGGTTAGGTTAGGTTAGGTTAGGTTAGGTTAGGTTAGGTTAGGTTAGGTTAGGTTAGGTTAGGTTAGGTTAGGTTAGGTTAGGTTAGGTTAGGTTAGGTTAGGTTAGGTTAGGTTAGGTTAGGTTAGGTTAGGTTAGGTTAGGTTAGGTTAGGTTAGGTTAGGTTAGGTTAGGTTAGGTTAGGTTAGGTTAGGTTAGGTTAGGTTAGGTTAGGTTAGGTTAGGTTAGGTTAGGTTAGGTTAGGTTAGGTTAGGTTAGGTTAGGTTAGGTTAGGTTAGGTTAGGTTAGGTTAGGTTAGGTTAGGTTAGGTTAGGTTAGGTTAGGTTAGGTTAGGTTAGGTTAGGTTAGGTTAGGTTAGGTTAGGTTAGGTTAGGTTAGGTTAGGTTAGGTTAGGTTAGGTTAGGTTAGGTTAGGTTAGGTTAGGTTAGGTTAGGTTAGGTTAGGTTAGGTTAGGTTAGGTTAGGTTAGGTTAGGTTAGGTTAGGTTAGGTTAGGTTAGGTTAGGTTAGGTTAGGTTAGGTTAGGTTAGGTTAGGTTAGGTTAGGTTAGGTTAGGTTAGGTTAGGTTAGGTTAGGTTAGGTTAGGTTAGGTTAGGTTAGGTTAGGTTAGGTTAGGTTAGGTTAGGTTAGGTTAGGTTAGGTTAGGTTAGGTTAGGTTAGGTTAGGTTAGGTTAGGTTAGGTTAGGTTAGGTTAGGTTAGGTTAGGTTAGGTTAGGTTAGGTTAGGTTAGGTTAGGTTAGGTTAGGTTAGGTTAGGTTAGGTTAGGTTAGGTTAGGTTAGGTTAGGTTAGGTTAGGTTAGGTTAGGTTAGGTTAGGTTAGGTTAGGTTAGGTTAGGTTAGGTTAGGTTAGGTTAGGTTAGGTTAGGTTAGGTTAGGTTAGGTTAGGTTAGGTTAGGTTAGGTTAGGTTAGGTTAGGTTAGGTTAGGTTAGGTTAGGTTAGGTTAGGTTAGGTTAGGTTAGGTTAGGTTAGGTTAGGTTAGGTTAGGTTAGGTTAGGTTAGGTTAGGTTAGGTTAGGTTAGGTTAGGTTAGGTTAGGTTAGGTTAGGTTAGGTTAGGTTAGGTTAGGTTAGGTTAGGTTAGGTTAGGTTAGGTTAGGTTAGGTTAGGTTAGGTTAGGTTAGGTTAGGTTAGGTTAGGTTAGGTTAGGTTAGGTTAGGTTAGGTTAGGTTAGGTTAGGTTAGGTTAGGTTAGGTTAGGTTAGGTTAGGTTAGGTTAGGTTAGGTTAGGTTAGGTTAGGTTAGGTTAGGTTAGGTTAGGTTAGGTTAGGTTAGGTTAGGTTAGGTTAGGTTAGGTTAGGTTAGGTTAGGTTAGGTTAGGTTAGGTTAGGTTAGGTTAGGTTAGGTTAGGTTAGGTTAGGTTAGGTTAGGTTAGGTTAGGTTAGGTTAGGTTAGGTTAGGTTAGGTTAGGTTAGGTTAGGTTAGGTTAGGTTAGGTTAGGTTAGGTTAGGTTAGGTTAGGTTAGGTTAGGTTAGGTTAGGTTAGGTTAGGTTAGGTTAGGTTAGGTTAGGTTAGGTTAGGTTAGGTTAGGTTAGGTTAGGTTAGGTTAGGTTAGGTTAGGTTAGGTTAGGTTAGGTTAGGTTAGGTTAGGTTAGGTTAGGTTAGGTTAGGTTAGGTTAGGTTAGGTTAGGTTAGGTTAGGTTAGGTTAGGTTAGGTTAGGTTAGGTTAGGTTAGGTTAGGTTAGGTTAGGTTAGGTTAGGTTAGGTTAGGTTAGGTTAGGTTAGGTTAGGTTAGGTTAGGTTAGGTTAGGTTAGGTTAGGTTAGGTTAGGTTAGGTTAGGTTAGGTTAGGTTAGGTTAGGTTAGGTTAGGTTAGGTTAGGTTAGGTTAGGTTAGGTTAGGTTAGGTTAGGTTAGGTTAGGTTAGGTTAGGTTAGGTTAGGTTAGGTTAGGTTAGGTTAGGTTAGGTTAGGTTAGGTTAGGTTAGGTTAGGTTAGGTTAGGTTAGGTTAGGTTAGGTTAGGTTAGGTTAGGTTAGGTTAGGTTAGGTTAGGTTAGGTTAGGTTAGGTTAGGTTAGGTTAGGTTAGGTTAGGTTAGGTTAGGTTAGGTTAGGTTAGGTTAGGTTAGGTTAGGTTAGGTTAGGTTAGGTTAGGTTAGGTTAGGTTAGGTTAGGTTAGGTTAGGTTAGGTTAGGTTAGGTTAGGTTAGGTTAGGTTAGGTTAGGTTAGGTTAGGTTAGGTTAGGTTAGGTTAGGTTAGGTTAGGTTAGGTTAGGTTAGGTTAGGTTAGGTTAGGTTAGGTTAGGTTAGGTTAGGTTAGGTTAGGTTAGGTTAGGTTAGGTTAGGTTAGGTTAGGTTAGGTTAGGTTAGGTTAGGTTAGGTTAGGTTAGGTTAGGTTAGGTTAGGTTAGGTTAGGTTAGGTTAGGTTAGGTTAGGTTAGGTTAGGTTAGGTTAGGTTAGGTTAGGTTAGGTTAGGTTAGGTTAGGTTAGGTTAGGTTAGGTTAGGTTAGGTTAGGTTAGGTTAGGTTAGGTTAGGTTAGGTTAGGTTAGGTTAGGTTAGGTTAGGTTAGGTTAGGTTAGGTTAGGTTAGGTTAGGTTAGGTTAGGTTAGGTTAGGTTAGGTTAGGTTAGGTTAGGTTAGGTTAGGTTAGGTTAGGTTAGGTTAGGTTAGGTTAGGTTAGGTTAGGTTAGGTTAGGTTAGGTTAGGTTAGGTTAGGTTAGGTTAGGTTAGGTTAGGTTAGGTTAGGTTAGGTTAGGTTAGGTTAGGTTAGGTTAGGTTAGGTTAGGTTAGGTTAGGTTAGGTTAGGTTAGGTTAGGTTAGGTTAGGTTAGGTTAGGTTAGGTTAGGTTAGGTTAGGTTAGGTTAGGTTAGGTTAGGTTAGGTTAGGTTAGGTTAGGTTAGGTTAGGTTAGGTTAGGTTAGGTTAGGTTAGGTTAGGTTAGGTTAGGTTAGGTTAGGTTAGGTTAGGTTAGGTTAGGTTAGGTTAGGTTAGGTTAGGTTAGGTTAGGTTAGGTTAGGTTAGGTTAGGTTAGGTTAGGTTAGGTTAGGTTAGGTTAGGTTAGGTTAGGTTAGGTTAGGTTAGGTTAGGTTAGGTTAGGTTAGGTTAGGTTAGGTTAGGTTAGGTTAGGTTAGGTTAGGTTAGGTTAGGTTAGGTTAGGTTAGGTTAGGTTAGGTTAGGTTAGGTTAGGTTAGGTTAGGTTAGGTTAGGTTAGGTTAGGTTAGGTTAGGTTAGGTTAGGTTAGGTTAGGTTAGGTTAGGTTAGGTTAGGTTAGGTTAGGTTAGGTTAGGTTAGGTTAGGTTAGGTTAGGTTAGGTTAGGTTAGGTTAGGTTAGGTTAGGTTAGGTTAGGTTAGGTTAGGTTAGGTTAGGTTAGGTTAGGTTAGGTTAGGTTAGGTTAGGTTAGGTTAGGTTAGGTTAGGTTAGGTTAGGTTAGGTTAGGTTAGGTTAGGTTAGGTTAGGTTAGGTTAGGTTAGTTAGGTTAGGTTAGGTTAGGTTAGGTTAGGTTAGGTTAGGTTAGGTTAGGTTAGGTTAGGTTAGGTTAGGTTAGGTTAGGTTAGGTTAGGTTAGGTTAGGTTAGGTTAGGTTAGGTTAGGTTAGGTTAGGTTAGGTTAGGTTAGGTTAGGTTAGGTTAGGTTAGGTTAGGTTAGGTTAGGTTAGGTTAGGTTAGGTTAGGTTAGGTTAGGTTAGGTTAGGTTAGGTTAGGTTAGGTTAGGTTAGGTTAGGTTAGGTTAGGTTAGGTTAGGTTAGGTTAGGTTAGGTTAGGTTAGGTTAGGTTAGGTTAGGTTAGGTTAGGTTAGGTTAGGTTAGGTTAGGTTAGGTTAGGTTAGGTTAGGTTAGGTTAGGTTAGGTTAGGTTAGGTTAGGTTAGGTTAGGTTAGGTTAGGTTAGGTTAGGTTAGGTTAGGTTAGGTTAGGTTAGGTTAGGTTAGGTTAGGTTAGGTTAGGTTAGGTTAGGTTAGGTTAGGTTAGGTTAGGTTAGGTTAGGTTAGGTTAGGTTAGGTTAGGTTAGGTTAGGTTAGGTTAGGTTAGGTTAGGTTAGGTTAGGTTAGGTTAGGTTAGGTTAGGTTAGGTTAGGTTAGGTTAGGTTAGGTTAGGTTAGGTTAGGTTAGGTTAGGTTAGGTTAGGTTAGGTTAGGTTAGGTTAGGTTAGGTTAGGTTAGGTTAGGTTAGGTTAGGTTAGGTTAGGTTAGGTTAGGTTAGGTTAGGTTAGGTTAGGTTAGGTTAGGTTAGGTTAGGTTAGGTTAGGTTAGGTTAGGTTAGGTTAGTAGTTAGGTTAGGTTAGGTTAGGTTAGGTTAGGTTAGGTTAGGTTAGGTTAGGTTAGGTTAGGTTAGGTTAGGTTAGGTTAGGTTAGGTTAGGTTAGGTTAGGTTAGGTTAGGTTAGGTTAGGTTAGGTTAGGTTAGGTTAGGTTAGGTTAGGTTAGGTTAGGTTAGGTTAGGTTAGGTTAGGTTAGGTTAGGTTAGGTTAGGTTAGGTTAGGTTAGGTTAGGTTAGGTTAGGTTAGGTTAGGTTAGGTTAGGTTAGGTTAGGTTAGGTTAGGTTAGGTTAGGTTAGGTTAGGTTAGGTTAGGTTAGGTTAGGTTAGGTTAGGTTAGGTTAGGTTAGGTTAGGTTAGGTTAGGTTAGGTTAGGTTAGGTTAGGTTAGGTTAGGTTAGGTTAGGTTAGGTTAGGTTAGGTTAGGTTAGGTTAGGTTAGGTTAGGTTAGGTTAGGTTAGGTTAGGTTAGGTTAGGTTAGGTTAGGTTAGGTTAGGTTAGGTTAGGTTAGGTTAGGTTAGGTTAGGTTAGGTTAGGTTAGGTTAGGTTAGGTTAGGTTAGGTTAGGTTAGGTTAGGTTAGGTTAGGTTAGGTTAGGTTAGGTTAGGTTAGGTTAGGTTAGGTTAGGTTAGGTTAGGTTAGGTTAGGTTAGGTTAGGTTAGGTTAGGTTAGGTTAGGTTAGGTTAGGTTAGGTTAGGTTAGGTTAGGTTAGGTTAGGTTAGGTTAGGTTAGGTTAGGTTAGGTTAGGTTAGGTTAGGTTAGGTTAGGTTAGGTTAGGTTAGGTTAGGTTAGGTTAGGTTAGGTTAGGTTAGGTTAGTAGTTAGGTTAGGTTAGGTTAGGTTAGGTTAGGTTAGGTTAGGTTAGGTTAGGTTAGGTTAGGTTAGGTTAGGTTAGGTTAGGTTAGGTTAGGTTAGGTTAGGTTAGGTTAGGTTAGGTTAGGTTAGGTTAGGTTAGGTTAGGTTAGGTTAGGTTAGGTTAGGTTAGGTTAGGTTAGGTTAGGTTAGGTTAGGTTAGGTTAGGTTAGGTTAGGTTAGGTTAGGTTAGGTTAGGTTAGGTTAGGTTAGGTTAGGTTAGGTTAGGTTAGGTTAGGTTAGGTTAGGTTAGGTTAGGTTAGGTTAGGTTAGGTTAGGTTAGGTTAGGTTAGGTTAGGTTAGGTTAGGTTAGGTTAGGTTAGGTTAGGTTAGGTTAGGTTAGGTTAGGTTAGGTTAGGTTAGGTTAGGTTAGGTTAGGTTAGGTTAGTTAGGTTAGGTTAGGTTAGGTTAGGTTAGGTTAGGTTAGGTTAGGTTAGGTTAGGTTAGGTTAGGTTAGGTTAGGTTAGGTTAGGTTAGGTTAGGTTAGGTTAGGTTAGGTTAGGTTAGGTTAGGTTAGGTTAGGTTAGGTTAGGTTAGGTTAGGTTAGGTTAGGTTAGGTTAGGTTAGGTTAGGTTAGGTTAGGTAGGTTAGGTTAGGTTAGGTTAGGTTAGGTTAGGTTAGGTTAGGTTAGGTTAGGTTAGGTTAGGTTAGGTTAGGTTAGGTTAGGTTAGGTTAGGTTAGGTTAGGTTAGGTTAGGTTAGGTTAGGTTAGGTTAGGTTAGGTTAGGTTAGGTTAGGTTAGGTTAGGTTAGGTTAGGTTAGGTTAGGTTAGGTTAGGTTAGGTTAGGTTAGGTTAGGTTAGGTTAGGTTAGGTTAGGTTAGGTTAGGTTAGGTTAGGTTAGGTTAGGTTAGGTTAGGTTAGGTTAGGTTAGGTTAGGTTAGGTTAGGTTAGGTTAGGTTAGGTTAGGTTAGGTTAGGTTAGGTTAGGTTAGGTTAGGTTAGGTTAGGTTAGGTTAGGTTAGGTTAGGTTAGGTTAGGTTAGTTAGGTTAGGTTAGGTTAGGTTAGGTTAGGTTAGGTTAGGTTAGGTTAGGTTAGGTTAGGTTAGGTTAGGTTAGGTTAGGTTAGGTTAGGTTAGGTTAGGTTAGGTTAGGTTAGGTTAGGTTAGGTTAGGTTAGGTTAGGTTAGGTTAGGTTAGGTTAGGTTAGGTTAGGTTAGGTTAGGTTAGGTTAGGTTAGGTTAGGTTAGGTTAGGTTAGGTTAGGTTAGGTTAGGTTAGGTTAGGTTAGGTTAGGTTAGGTTAGGTTAGGTTAGGTTAGGTTAGGTTAGGTTAGGTTAGGTTAGGTTAGGTTAGGTTAGGTTAGGTTAGGTTAGGTTAGGTTAGGTTAGGTTAGGTTAGGTTAGGTTAGGTTAGGTTAGGTTAGGTTAGGTTAGGTTAGGTTAGGTTAGGTTAGTAGGTTAGGTTAGGTTAGGTTAGGTTAGGTTAGGTTAGGTTAGGTTAGTTAGGTTAGGTTAGTTAGGTTAGGTTAGGTTAGGTTAGGTTAGTTAGGTTAGGTTAGGTTAGGTTAGGTTAGGTTAGGTTAGTTAGGTTAGTTAGGTTAGGTTAGTTAGGTTAGGTTAGTTAGGTTAGGTTAGGTTAGGTTAGGTTAGGTTAGGTTAGGTTAGGTTAGGTTAGGTTAGGTTAGGTTAGGTTAGGTTAGGTTAGGTTAGGTTAGGTTAGGTTAGGTTGTTAGGTTAGGTTAGGTTAGGTTAGGTTAGTTAGTTAGGTTAGGTTAGGTTAGGTTAGGTTAGGTTAGGTTAGGTTAGGTTAGTAGGTTAGGTTAGGTTAGGTTAGTTAGGTTAGGTTAGTTAGGTTAGGTTAGGTTAGGTTAGGTTAGGTTAGGTTAGGTTAGGTTAGGTTAGGTTAGGTTAGGTTAGGTTAGGTTAGGTTAGGTTAAGGTTAGTTAAGGTTAGGTTAGTTAGGTTAGGTTAGGTTAGGTTAGGTTAGGTTAAGGTTAGGTTAGTTAGGTTAGGTTAGGTTAGGTTAGGTTAGGTTAGGTTAGGTTAGTTAGGTTAGGTTAGGTTAGGTTAGGTTAGGTTAGGTTAGGTTAGGTTAGGTTAGGTTAGTTAGGTTAGGTTAGGTTAGGTTAGGTTAGGTTAGGTTAGTTAGTTAGTTAGGTTAGGTTAGGTTAGGTTAGGTTAGGTTAGGTTAGGTTAGTTAGGTTAAGTTAGTTAGTTAGGTTAGGTTAGGTTAGGTTAGGTTAGGTTAGTTAGGTTAGGTTAGGTTAGGTTAGGTTAGGTTAGGTTAGGTTAGGTTAGGTTAGGTTAGGTTAGGTTAGGTTAGTTAGTTAGGTTAGGTTAGGTTAGGTTAGGTTAGGTTAGGTTAGGTTAGGTTAGGTTAGGTTAGGTTAGGTTAGGTTAGGTTAGGTTAGGTTAGGTTAGGTTAGGTTAGGTTAGGTTAGGTTAGGTTAGGTTAGGTAGGTTAGTTAGGTTAGGTTAGGTTAGGTTAGGTTAGGTTAGGTTAGGTAAGTTAGGTTAGTTAGGTTAGGTTAGGTTAGGTTAGGTTAGGTTAGGTTAGGTTAGTTAGGTTAGGTTAGGTTAGGTTAGGTTAGGTTAGGTTAGGTTAGGTTAGGTTAGGTTAGGTTAGGTTAGGTTAGGTTAGGTTAGGTTAGGTTAGGTTAGTTAGTTAGGTTAGGTTAGGTTAGGTTAGTTAGGTTAGGTTAGGTTAGGTTAGGTTAAGGTTAGGTTAGGTTAGGTTAGGTTAGGTTAGGTTAGGTTAGAGTTAGGTTAGGTTAGGTTAGGTTAGGTTAGGTTAGGTTAGTTAGTTAGGTTAGGTTAGGTTAGGTTAGGTTAGGTTAGGTTAGTTAGGTTAGTTAGGTTAGTTAGGTTAGGTTAGTTAGGTTAGGTTAGGTTAGGTTAGGTTAGGTTAGGTTAGGTTAGGTTAGGTTAGGTTAGGTTAGTTAGGTTAGGTTAGGTTAGGTTAGGTTAGGTTAGGTTAGGTTAGGTTAGGTTAGGTTAGGTTAGGTTAGGTTAGGTTAGGTTAGGTTAGGTTAGTTAGGTTAGGTTAGGTTAGTTAGGTTAGTAGGTTAGGTTAGGTTAGGTTAGGTTAGGTTAGGTTAGGTTAGTTAGTTAGGTTAGGTTAGGTTAGTTAGGTTAGGTTAGGTTAGGTTAGTTAGGTTAGGTTAGGTTAGGTTAGGTTAGGTTAGGTTAGGTTGGTTAGGTTAGGTTAGTTAGGTTAGGTTAGTTAGGTTAGGTTAGGTTAGGTTAGGTTAGGTTAGGTTAGGTTAGGTTAGGTTAGGTTAGGTTAGGTTAGGTTAGGTTAGGTTAGGTTAGTTAGGTTAGGTTAGGTTAGGTTAGGTTAGGTTAGGTTAGGTTAGGTTAGGTTAGGTTAGGTTAGTTAGGTTAGGTTAGGTTAGGTTAGGTTAGGTTAGGTTAGGTTAGGTTAGTTAGGTTAGGTTAGGTTAGGTTAGGTTAGGTTAGGTTAGGTTAGGTTAGGTTAGGTTAGTTAGGTTAGTTAGGTTAGGTTAGGTTAGGTTAGGTTAGGTTAGGTTAGGTTAGTTAGTTAGGTTAGGTTAGGTTAGTTAGGTTAGGTTAGTTAGGTTAGGTTAGGTTAGGTTAGGTTAGGTTAGGTTAGGTTAGGTTAGGTTAGGTTAGGTTAGGTTAGGTTAGGTTAGGTTAGGTTA
>JAWZYT010005638.1:72500-74384 GCA_034508575.1 Petrolisthes manimaculis
GGTTAGGTTAGGTTAGGTTAGGTTAGGTAGGTAGGTTAGGTTAGGTAGGTTAGGTTAGGTTAGGTTAGGTTAGGTAGGTTAGGTTAGGTTAGGTTAGGTTAGGTTAGGTTAGTTAGGTTTGGGTAGGTTAGGTTAGGTTAGGTTAGGTTAGGTTAGGTGAGGTTAGGTAGGTGGTGAGGGTAGGTTAGGGGTGGGTAGGTTAGGTTAGGTTAGGTAGGTAGGTAGGTTAGGTTAGGTTGTGGTGTGGTTAGGTTAGGGTGGGGTGGTGAGGGTGAGGGTTGGGTTGGGTGGGGTGGTTTGGTGTGGGTGGTAGGGGTGGGTTGGTGAGGGTTGGTGTGGGGTGGTGAGGGTGGAGGTGGTGAGGTTGGGTGGGAGGGTGGGTGAGGGTGGTTAGGGTGGTGGGGTGGTGTGGGGTTGGGGTGGGGTGGGGTGGGGAGGGGTGGGTGGTGGGGTGGGGTGGGTTAGGGTGGGTGTTAGGGTTGGTTTGGGTTTGGGTGGGGTGGTTGGGAGGGTTGGGGTGGGTTGGGGTGGTGTGGGGTGGGGAGGGGTGGGGTGGTAGGTTTGGTGGAGGGTGGTGGGTGGGAGGGTGGTGGTGTGGGGAGGGTGGGGTGGGGTGGGTGTGGGGTGGGGAGGGTGGGGTGGGGTGGGGTGGAGGGGTGGGTGGGGTGGGGTGGGGTGGGGTGGGGTGGGGTGGGGTGGGTGGGGTGGGGTGGGGTGGGTGGGTGGGGTGGGGTGGGGTGGGGAGGGGTGGGGTGGGGTGGGTGGGGTGGGGTGGGGTGGGGTGGGGTGGGGGGGGTGGGGGTGGGGTGGGGTGGGGTGGGGTGGGGTGGGGTGGGGTGGGGTGGGTGGGGTGGGGTGGGGTGGGGTGGGGTGGGGTGGGTGGGGAGGGGTGGGGTGGGGTGGGGTGGGGTGGGGTGGGGTGGGTGGGGTGGGTGGGTGGGGTGGGGTGGGGTGGGTGGGGTGGGGTGGGGTGGTGTGGGGAGGGGTGGGTGGGTGGGTGGGGTGGGGGTGGGTGGGGTGGGGTGGGGTGGGGTGGGTGGGTGGGGTGGGGGGGGTGGGGTGGGGTGGGGTGGGGTGGGGTGGGGTGGGTGGGGTGGGGTGGGGTGGGTGGGGTGGGTTGGGGTGGGGTGGGGTGGGTGGGGTGGGGTGGGGTGGGGTGGGTGGGGTGGGGTGGGGAGGGGTGGTGTGGGGTGGGGTGGGGTGGGGTGGGGTGGTGTGGGGTGGGGTGGGGTGGGGTGGGTGGGGTGGGGTGGGGTGGGGTGGGGTGGGGTGGGGTGGGGTGGGGTGGGGTGGGGTGGGTGGGGTGGGGTGGGGGGGTGGGGTGGGGTGGGGAGGGGTGGGGTGGGGTGGGGTGGGGTGGGGTGGGGTGGGGTGGGGTGGGGTGGGGTGGGGTGGGGTGGGGTGGGGTGGGGTGGGGTGGGGTGGGGTGGGGTGGGGTGGGGTGGGTGGGGTGGGGTGGGGTGGGGTGGGGTGGGGTGGGGTGGGGTGGGGTGGGGTGGGGTGGGGTGGGTGGGGTGGGGTGGGGTGGGGTGGGGTGGGGTGGGGTGGGGTGGGGTGGGGTGGGGTGGGGTGTGAGCGAGAGGGGACGAAGAAGAAGGGGGGTGGGGAGGTGTGTGTGAGTTAAGTTAAGTTAAGTTAAGTTAAGTTAAGTTAAGTTAAGTTCAGTTAAGTTTAAGTTAAGTAAGTTAAGTTAGTTAAGTTAAGTTAAAGTTAAGTTAAGTTAAGTTAAGTTAAGTTAAGTTAAGTAAGTTAAGTTAAGTACAGTTAAGTTAAGTTAAGTTTAAGTTAAGTTACGTTAAGTTAAGTTAAAGTTAAGTAAGTTAAGTTAAGTTAAGTAAGTTAAGTTAAGTTAAGTTAAGTTAAGTTAAGTTAAGTTTTTCAGTT
>JAWZYT010005639.1:0-57500 GCA_034508575.1 Petrolisthes manimaculis
TGTCGGAGAGGCATAAATCTAGTTAACTACGTGCTAACTAACCAGCGAGAATTAATGAGCTTGCAACATAGGCAGAAAGCAGGAGGTTTCTAAATCCTCCCAACAACTCCGTGAAACAGCATGAATAAGGAAGTAGTGTGTTTAATGGTGTTATCAAAAGGAATTAGTAGCCTCCATTTCGTGTAGATGATCACTGCTCCCTTAAAGACCCTGTGATCGTGTATAAAACTGAAGGCTTCTGATTCCTCCTGACTATGCCATGAAACAAGCTCCTTCCATATAGGTGGTGTTTCGTGGCAATATTTGAAGGACTCATTTACTTCCAATTTTCTTACTACATCACAGGGTCCTTAATTACACGAGGTGGTGGAGTGTGGCGTCCTGGTGCAGTGGTCAGAGAGAGAAGTTTGTATTTCAATAGTTAAAAGTACTTAGTTATAATGGATGAAACTTAGTATAAATTTAGTACAGTAATTTTAAAACTATAGACTAAAATGCTTCGTATCAAACATTTCATTTTCATTTTCAGTGAATATCTATGTCTATCAGTCTATCTATCTCTATCTATCTATCTATCTATTTCTATCTATCTCTATTTATCTATCTATCTATTTTATCTATCTATCTCTACCTTTCTATCAATCTCTATCTTTCTATCTATCTCTATCTAGCTATCTATCTCTATCTAGCTATCTATGTATTTTTATCTATCTATCTCCATCTTTCTATCTATCTCTATCTAGGCCTATCTATCTATCTATTTACCTATTTCTATCTATCTATTTGTATCTATTTCTATCTATCTAAGCATAAGAGGCCAGTGGAACAACACACATTTAGAACAGAGTATATTATAGTGTTTATCTTATACCATTTTGTAGGAACTAGCTGTAGTGGTCGTTTATATCCCAACAGAATCCTGACCTCTTATAATGGCAGGAATGGATGGAAAGGAGGAGGAGAAAGTAGGGAGTGAAGTATGGGTGAAGGAGAGAAGGAAGGCAGACGGGGCGGAAGACCATCAGGAAGGAAGGAGAGACAAAAGTAATGAGAGGCAGAAAGAATTAATGGGAGCAGGGAGAAGAAGAAGGAGGGATAGCAGGGGGTGAAAGAAGAGAGGGAGGGAGAGAAGGAGAGAGGGGAGAAGGGAGGGAAGAGGTTAAGGAGGGGTAGCTGAGGGAAAGGAGGGAGGGAGAGAAGGAGAGAGGGGAGGGAAAAGGTTGGGGAGGAGGGTTAGCTGAGGGAAAGGAGAGAGGGAGAGAAGGAGAGAGGGGAAAAGGGAGGGAAGAGGTTGGGAAGGAGGGGTAGCTGAGGGAAAGGAGAGAGGGAGGGAGAGAAGGAAAGAGGGGAGGGAAGAGGTTGGGGCAGCTAGAGGGATGATGGTTGTGGGAGGAGGGGTAACAAGAGATATGGACCATGGACATCACAAGGAAGAAGGAGAATGGAAGGGAAGGAGAAAGGAAGGAGTGACGGAAAACAGGAGGGAAGGGGGAGAATGGAAGGGAAGGAGAAAGGAAGGAGTGACGGAAAACAGGAGGGAAGGGGGCGAATAGAAGGGAAGGAGAAAGGTAAAATAAGGAATAGAGGGAGAAAGTATAAGTATGAAGAGAGACAGAGGGAGGATAACAGGAGTGAGGGGAGGATGGAGAATGGGCAATAAAACAAGGCAGAGAGAGAGAGAGAGAGAGAGAGAGAGAGAGAGAGAGAGAGAGAGAGAGAGAGAGAGAGAGAGAGATACAGAGGGACAAGTTCGAGAGTTGGCCACCACTGACAAGATTCATTATTTCTCCTGTACATTGCCTCTTCTTCTCGTCCCCTGCTGCTCACTCCACCTAATCCTACTCGTCTTGTTGTTGTCTTCCATCAATGAGTTTCAACCCAATTCTTCCTTGTGTTTCTTCCCTTCAATGTTTTTCAGAATTATTATAACTTCTTCTCCCTCCCTCTTATAGTCTTCCTTAAAATCTCTCTCTCTCTCTCTCTCTCTCTCTCTCTCTCTCTCTCTTTCTCTCTCTCTCTCTCTTCTCTCTCTCTCTCTCTCTCTCTCTCTCTCTCTCTCTCTCTCTCTCTCTCTCTCTCTCTCTCTCTCTCTCTCTCTCTCTCTCTCTTTCTTTTTCGCTGCACACCACGAAATTTCACTCGTCACACACTACTGACTTTTAGGTTCCTGTAAAAATTCAAGGGAATAGAAATGGCCTAACTTGAAAGACAGAAACGCCGACACACAATCGTTTTGCTCACACCTCGATGCACACTAACACCATTTACCTACACACACACACACACACACACATACACATACACATACACACACACACACACACACACACACACACACATACATACACACACAGCTATAGAAGAAACATTAATACTCACACATACACACAGAAAAACATACATACATACACACATGTAGAAAAATACATACATAAGCTCATAAACATGCAGAAATATTATATACACGCCTGACATGGTTATATCATACAATAGTATATTATACTGTATATCTTTATGTCATTCTCGCTGCTTATATATTTATCAGCTCATATACTGTATTGTCTTTTCTTTTCGCTAATTCTTACTCCTTCTTTCTTCATTACAAATACCTAATGAGATAACAAACTAATGCAATATATGTTATTAGAATATTATGCTTTAAGAAGGATTGAGTGGTACTTGGAAAAGGAGGAGGGTTGTAAATGGAGTGTCAGGATGATGAAGTTAAGGAGGGGCTTAGTTGAAGACGGAAACTATATAAAAATTATTATATACAGTAGCTAGGAAAACAAAATAAGGAAGAGAAGATGAAGGGATAATAAAAGGTTGATACTAAAGGTGAACAAGGAAACATGAGTAACATCGTAGGTCAGAATAAATAAATAACCTTTTTAATCAATTCTCTGTTGTACGAATTTCTGTGGTGTGTACGTGAGTGAGGCTGTACATTCTATTCTATTTGATGTTGTTTAAGGGGAGAGTATACTTTTGGTACATTACAGTGCCTTGATTCCTCCAAAGTATGCCAGAAAACAGAACCAGTTGAAGAAAAATAATGGTATCCTGTTGCCTAGAATAGTTTGGAGGAATCATAATCTCCAAAACTGTCAGAACTATACTCTCCCCTTAATAAAAGTACTTCGTCTTCCCTTATGATGATGCTTCACCTCCTTATTCACCTTGTCCTCTCGTCCCTCCTTACAACCCTCTCTCTAGTCTTTTCTTCTTCTTTTTCTATGTTTCCTGGTAATACTTTTGGTCTTTTCCTTTGCTGTGCGGTCTTATTTTAAGTATTATTAACTCGGATAGTCTTGTTTTCTGTAATTGTTACCTCGTTCTCTTTCCTTTCCCTCTCCCTCTGCTCTCCATTCTCCTGTAATCTTTTTCATTTTATCATTAAGGATATTAAGTCTTCCCCTCTTCTCTTTTAAGGTTCTCAAAGTTATAGTTTTTATCATTTCATCTATTTCTTACTTTGTTCCCTTCTCCCCCATACTCAATTAATCCTTATCTACCATATTCTCTATTGATTATGTACAGTTGTGCTTGCGTGGATCACTTTCCCACAAATAATAAGCTTAAACACAAATAATAACCTTAAATAAATAAGATATTTCATGTACTGTACCTTAAGGACCCTGTGATCGTGTATGAAAATTGGAGACTTCTGATTCCTCCTGACTATGCCACGAAACAAACTCCTTCCATACAGGTGTGTGTTTCGTGGCAATATTTGAAGGACTCATTTATCTCCAATTTTCTGACTACATCACAGGGTCCCTTAAAATAAAGGATACAAACGGTACACTAAAGAGGTATTTTTTATGAAAGAGGACAGGGATAACATTTCAAGGGTCAGAACAAACTGACGAGTGAGTGAGGTGTAATCAGAAAGTTTCCCCTCTTCTCTATACCAACTTTTACTCTGGTGTATATAGGTGTGTCCTTTTCCTTTCATTATGACCCTCCCTCACTCCTCTTCATATAAGTTTCACCTGACAACAGCTCGTGTCTCCACTTCAACACAACTATTTTTACCTGCCTATGTAGCCAATTTATATCTACTTGGCTGCCTCTTTACCAACCCTATTCACCGTCCTACCCACCTGACAGTCTATATACCTACCTACCTACCTACCTACCTACCTACTTATCTCCTATACATCGAGTATCTACCCAATTATATACTAACCCACCTTCCTATCCTTTCTACTTTCCCATTCAACTTGCCTAATTACTTTCGTACATAACTCATTACCTACCTATCCACCGATACTTTAATATTTACATGCATACTGTAAATATGTATGCACATAAGCAATACACATACACTCAAACGCAAATACACGAACTGATATATCAGCAGGTTGAATACACAAGAGCATACACACACACATTCGCTTAAGTAATTATGTACACTCCCAGGGAAGGACGCACATACATATTGGCACATTCACGCAAACATGATTACACACACACACACACACACACACACCTGTTTCTTACCGGGAATAACAAAATAATTATTAATCAAGAAAGGGAATACACACACACACACACACACACACACACACACACACACACACACACACACACACACACACACACACACACACACACACACACACACACACACACACACACACACACACACACACACACACACACACACACACACACACACACACACACACACACACACACACAAACCAACACAATTTAGATCAGGATAATAAAGAAGAATCTTTCCAATAATTGAAGAAGTGTGTAAAAATGGCCTCTCGCCTCCAAGACCAGAACAGCATCTTGGTGTCCCTCAATTCTCAGAGCTGGAGTCAGTGTTCGGTATCACCCAGGTATGTACAGTCGGCGGAAAAAGTCCTGTCGCCTCACTTGCTTCACCGAGCCACGCGATGTTCATAGACTCGAGATTATTAGGTGCAGAAAACATGCGTATTTCTCGAGTCCATGAACACTGCCTGTCTCGGTGAAGCAGGTGAGGCGACACGACTTCTGCCGCCGACTGTACAATTCTTAACATAAATTTCGCCTCTCTGCACGAACTTGAAAATGACAGTGAAAATTGTTCTGTACTACCTTGCTTGCCTTAATTTTACTGATACATTCATAAACAATGCTAATATTCCAAAAATTATAATCTAATTATTTTAATAGGTCCTGTGTATCGGCTGGTGGTACATAGCATTTTTCCAGCGACTGTACAGTGGGCAGCAAAAGTCCTGTCGTCACATCTACCAAGTCATAAATAAAGTACAGTATGGATATATACGTTCTATAGCCACGTAAACTGAAACAACACCAGAGACGTATATTCATTTGTCCCCCTGGATAAAATTATGAATACTCTGAAAGGTGAATGTGTTTGTATCGATAATTAATCCTTTTTGTTATCCTTGAAGAAGCGATGAAAGAGGCTACAGGACTTTTGTCGCCGACTGTACATACATGTAGCAACAACCACCTCCCCCCTGCCCCAACAAGCCCTGGGTGATGTCCAGCAGAACCCACACCCTTACAGCTACATTGTTCAGGAGATATTTTGGGATTTCAGCATCGCCTTGAAGAAGCGAGCAACATCTGCAACCTTTGTGACAGGAGCCGTGTTGATGCTTGGAGGGGGTAGTATTGTGTTGGTAAATCTGGAGCAACTGATTCCTACAAACTATTCCAGGCAACAGGCCATCAGTACTTTTGTTTTACCTGGTCCTGTTTCCTGGCATACTTTGGAGGACTCAAGGCGCTCTAATGTACCATAAGGATACTATCTATTCCCTTAATTAAGGCGGTAAGTAATGGTGTTGGTGATTAATTACAAGGTCATTATATCAAAACTCTATATAGGTCTACAACGATACATGTTTCATTTTCGTGTACTTAGGGTCGCTTGTTTTATTTTTTTCTTCTTTTATATTTCTGTCTTATCTGGCGGCATCAGTATCCCTCTAGGTAAAAACGTTAAATATTATTCCACAACTTGAAAATAAATGGAATGAACGAACTTTGAACCTTGGGAGTCCTGGTGCCATAAAACTAACCCGGGAGTTTTGTTAAGTCTCACACGTAATAAAAAAAACAAAAAAACACACACACACCGTAGTTCCTCGTCTCCCAATTTCACGCCTGACTACATCACCCTGTGGGGGGGGGGGGAGGGTGGGGGGCGGAAATTGAGAGCGAGTAAGGTTCCAGCAATACTCAGAAATCGTTAATTACAACCTCACTTCCCTGACTGACTGGCAAAGAAGAAAAATTTACACTCCGTCCTGATATTTACACCCGTAGTTTAAAAAAAATTGAGGGCCCTTACTGGAGCTCTATAAATTTTCCAAACTACTCCAGGCAACAGATTCCCTATTAGAAACACTGAAGCGATTTGTGGCCTGGATTATTTGAAGGGTTCATAGAGCTCCAGTAAGTACCCTCAATTTTTTTTAACACTACGGGCCTTAACCTCAGCAGACGACCACCAGATTTCCTCTCTGAGTATCGTACGTATATATAGCTCACGTAGACGATATTTACTCTCTAAACAAACATAACATCATTACACTTCAAGAAATGTCGAGCGTGATCTGTACATCCAGTCGGAAATTTGAACCCCCCTCCCCCCTTCCCCCTTCCCCCCCCCCAATGGCGAAATGAGTAATTTAATGGGGAAGTTTTTTGTGTGTTGGTAAATATGGAGCGACTAAATCCTCCAAGCTATTCCAAGCAACAACGGAACACCATTATTTACACTCTTCTGACTCTGTTTCCAAGCTTACTTTGGAGTTATCAAGGCACTCTAATGTACCAAAAAAAAATAGTTTAGAGGATTCGGTTGCTCCAGATTTACCAACACAAAACTTCCCCCTTAAGATATATTAACCTGTTAAATCAACCCACATACCTGCACCATAAAATGAGTGGTCACTGCTACACACACACACACACACACACACACACACACACACACACACACACACAGGGGCAGACAGGCAATGAGTGGTCACCGTTACACACACACACACACACACACACAGGGCCAGACAGACAGCAGAGCAAAGAGACTCTTGGATGAACTGAGATTGTAAGGTAAAGTTATGTGTCCATTAGTGCCCTTTGTTTGTTTGTCTGTGTGTGTGTCGTGGAGAGGAAAGATGAGACTTGGATCTCTACCTGCGTCCACTGTTGCATACACACACACACACATGCACTGATACACACACACACACACACACACACACACACATGCACTGATACACACACACACAGACACACACACACACACACACACACACACACACACACACACACATGCACTGATGTACACACACGTTTAGACAAATTCATATTAAAACATACACACACACTATTTTTTCGCATAGATGCAGCAAAGCATAGCCTATGGATTTCCCCCCACTCTCACGCTCAAATTATTGTTATTCTCTCTCTCTCTCTCTCTCTCTCTCTCTCTCTCTCTCTCTCTCTCTCTCTCTCTCTCTCTCTCTCTCTCTCTCTCTCTCTCTCTCTCTCTCTTTCTCTCTTTCTCTCAGTTAATCAGTCAGTCATTCAATCCGTCCTACCTTCCATCCGTCATGCAGTCTGAGAGTGATTCTACCTTTCTAAGCTTTTCTTCTGGTTAAATGTTCGCTTCCCATAATGATACCTACTTTCTGTCATCCTGTCTCAATGCTGGCCTGATTTTTATGTTTTATACCCTTCTTGCCCTATACTTAATTTTTCTTACCGTGTCCTGTCATTCGTTACTACAACTTGAGCTCCAACTTTCTTCCTACTTTCCCGTTTGTTTGATGCCAACCTTACTGAATTGCTGTCTTCCTGCTGGCATGAATTGCTTTGTTTCTTGTCCTGTCTGCATTCTGTCTTTCTTTTTATCTACTCATCTACTATTTGTTGGTCTTTTTCTTTATGTTAGCCTCCCTGTAGTCTACGAACTTTCCTATATGTTGTGTACTGTACAGGACTTGCCCTTCTCCTCTGATGAAGCACAGTTCCACAACAAAGGAAATACTAAAGAACATTGTATATCACAACTCGAGAAAATAACACACACGATGGCACACAACATTATTACAATACAAGTTAGCAGAACCCCTACTACCGTATGTACAGTCGGCGGCTAAAGTGGTGTCGCCAGATCTGTCAAGCCATGAAGTACAGTAGTATAGAAGTATAAGCTTGACAGACTCGTAAAATGAAAACTCAGAGTAGTTCACTAATTTGTCCCCTGGATATTGGTGGTGAATGTGTTGGTTTCATCATTATCCTTCATGTTATCCTTCAAGAAACGCTAAATGAGGCGACACGACTCTTGCAGCCGACTGTACAAAAACAGCTGTGGGAGAAATCATACATTATCCTCCTAACCCTGGCCACCCCGTCCATTGTTCCTCGTAATCTAAAAAGAGGGAAATTTTATAACAGCTGCTAATACAGTATTTTCGTTCCTCCCTTCCCACTCCTGATTTTGTGTTTCTATAGTGTATTTCTCCTTCACCCCAACTATCACACTGTTCATTATTCACTATTTTCTGTGTTTATAGCGTAACCACCACACCGTTCAGTATTCACCTTCACCCTAGCTATCACACTGTTCATTATTCACTATTTACTAAAAGATTCAGTCATAGAAAATGCACTGATTAATGCCTGGCTGAGTGGACATTGTTTATTTATTTCATTTATCCAGTATATTTATCCAGTTTATTTATCCAGTATATTTTTCCAATTTATTTATTCAATATATTTATCCAATTTATCTTACTTAAATATGTATTTATTATTAACTTTTCTTTTAGGGAATGACTCGTGTAAAACATTAATATAAGGAGGGATTATAGTAGTTGGTGAAAATTATACAACATACCATAAAAACATCCAAGCTACCGTAGAAAATGGGTACAGGCATAGAAAACGTGTAAGGGGCGGAGACGGTATGAATTTATAGAGACTATTAGCTTAGGTGAGATAAAACTAGCAACTGCAGCACTAGACAAAGAATAGCGTATGAAGAAAGAGAAGGAACGTGTTGTGAGGGAAATACAACTCTGTGAAAGTGGAGTAGAATTGCATTAGGTGAGGATGTTGTGTGAGAAAGATTGGTGTCCAGGAATAATGGACATGTATTGGACATGATTTTTGAATTTCTCTATTTCTTTTTTTAATTTAAGACGTGAGGACATTTAGTAAACATCTTGCCTTTAGTCATTACCTTCCTCACCTAAACAATATAAAATTTAATATAGTGTGATAGACTGCTACTAGCGCCATAACTAAAGTAATGCCATCACCCTAAAAAAAAAAAAAAATAGCTAACTTTATTCTATATGGCCTACAGTATAAATTAGTTGCATGTCATGTTAGCCATACTAGAAATGATTAATATTTCATCTTCTCTCTGTGTATCATATCATATAATTCACTGTTATATGTATACTGCTTGGGGCAAATGAAAATTGTAATATTGTAAATTGAAATGCACACATTACTTTTTAGAAACATGAATCTTGATATAGATATTTCTTTATTCAAGAACTTTTATACTTCCCCTTCTCATTCCCGAAACCAGAAACATATTTTTTTTTTCTCAGAAACTCTAAACAGACTTTCCTTATTCTCACCGCTTCTTTCCGTCACCATGACATGAACTAAGTGAAAGCCGAGCTAAGAATCTCAACTCTTTCTGTGGTACGGTATTTCCATTATTTTGTGACATAAGAGCAGCAGTATCAGGAAAAAGAGACACACACACACACACACACAGAGGACGAATGCAGCTCTGCCTGTGATACTCGAATATTTTCCTACATTCAGGCAGTGCTTAGCGTATGACATTGTTTTTCATTTCGCTACACGTTTTTGCTCTCACTTTCGTTATAAATGGCGGTCGTTTGTACCAATGTCACTTATTTTGTACTTTATTTGTAAACCTTTGGACGAAAAAGAGCCGAATCTGTGTTGACCTATGAATATTGTGAGGATTTTCATGACTGGACCATGTACCATTCGTGATTATTGTATGTTATTGTTTCATAGATGTAGTGAGCGTACATGCTGGGCAGTTGTTGTTCATAAATGTTAAAATATGTTGTTTGGAATAAAACTAAGCAATTTCTATCGACCGGGAAACCGTCTCGCATCATATTTTAAACTATTTTGGTAGTATTGCATATTTTACAGTATATTTATTTGTTTTGCGTTTGCTATGGCTTTCAATAGTTCATATTATGATTACACTGATTACACTGATTAATTTCTTTTACTCAATAAATTTCCTTAGACTAACATTAATATATTTATTTTCGCTCTATAAAAGGAAAAAGTTATGGTTTGTTCTGTGTTACCTCGTGTTTGATTCTATTACTGATTCACAAAGCCTTAAATCTTAACAGGAATAACAAAAGATAATGGTTAAGGTAGTAATTCTTTTTTGGTACATTGGAGTGCCTTCCTTCCTCCAAAATATGCTATGAAACAGGACCAGAAGAGCAAAACTTATGGTGTTCTGTTGCTGGGAATAGTTTGGAGGATCGAGTTGCTCCAGAATTACCAACATAAAACTTCCCCCCTTAAGGAGAGGGTATAGTTTAGGCATTTTTGTAGATAGTGATTCCTCCAAATTACTCCCAGCAACAGAACACCATTATTTTTTGTTAATTTGGTCCTGTTTCCTGGCATATTTTGGAGGAATCAAGGCACTCCAATGTACCAAAAGTATACTCTCCCCTTAAGTCTCCCAGCCATGACAGCGGTAATGGAGTATGTGTTGCTCTCGTTAATTCACAACACACAGCAGCTGGGGTGATATATGACTGGACTGCTGTCGCTCACCTTTTGAGGACATGGCTGGCTCACAGATTTCAAAATAACAAATTTAAATTTTCGCCACCGTGTGATTCACTCACCGTGATATTTCACACCTATATAAAACTCATTTTACTTTCCTTACTCAATCATCATCATCATGAAAGGAATATTCATTATGAATTAAATACCGTACAACATAGTTACTGTCTGTTACTGTTACTGTTACTGTCTGTTACTGTCTGATTCATTATTATTATTACAAGAAGTATGTACTATTATCTTTTCTAATTTCTTCTAATAATGAGTGTTAAACATACTATAACAACGTAACACAATATACACATAAACTACTTTACGTACTATACAAATCAAAACACATGCAATCAGATGTAACTCTTATTGTATGTGAACCTTCTAATATGCAGCAGATAAGTGGTGGGGGGGGGGGGGGAACGTTGTGGGGGATGGGTGGGGGGGGTAAGAGGGGGGGGGGGGGGGACTGTATTTTATCGAGCGTCTCCATGGGTACGCAGTGTTACCACCTTAAACACAAACCTTCTGGCTGACATGTGTGTGCGAATTCCTTTGGCCAACTGTACGCTCAAACATGTGTGTGTGTGTGTGTGTGTTTGTGTGTGTGTGTGTATGTGTGCTGAGTTTTAAAAATATCGGCTCTGGACATCAGCTACGGAAGGATAAAATTATATTATATTATATTAAGAGCACTTACTATTACCACTCATTAGCTATGGACAGATAACTACTATACCACGTGTTCGCCCAGAATTTTAACATACTGTATAATATTAAGTAAATTAATTATCTACGTGTCCTCGATTATATTTCCCTTGCCCCTCCCCCCAAAAAAAAAAATAATAGTAATGATAAATTAATTTTAAAAACACACACACATATGCTGCAAATAAGCTAAGGCAATTACTTTTACAATTAAACTTTTGCCCGAAACTCAGACACACCACTGTAGCATTCAATTAATTTTCTCATCGTGAAGTTTGTATTTGCATTCGGGTAAATTTCAAGTAGGTAATGACTTTTTTTTCTGAAAGCTGACGATTTCTTCCTAATCTGACATGAAACAAAACCTAACATTCAGGAGTCTATTTCACCGTAAAATATGGGAAGATCAGTGGCCAACTCTAGCTGATTTTTTTTTTATTATTATTGATGGATATTAGGCGCCGCAACATCGAGGTCCTATAGCGCCAGAACTCTAGCTGAATGTGTTTGCGTGTGCTGGGTGTTGTGGTGATGTTGCTTGCAGGGTGTGTTTGGGTGTTCTGTCATGTTAAAATAGTGAGCGTTGTGGGTTTGTGAAGGCTGCTACAAGTGTCTGTGTGCCTCTCATGTCACGACGATCAATTATTTGGGTGATTTTTATTTCATATCTATAGGGTAGGTGGTCTGTAGGGGAGGTGGCTGTGCAGACTGTAATTTATTGTAGGGCTTTATTAAGTACGGTCTGTAGTATTGAGGTGTGTCTTAGTGAGGTTTGAAGCCTATATAAGGCTTGTGTAGTCCATAAATGAGCGGATATATTGTTTGTATACTGTGGTTGTGGTTTCTGTGTTGTGCCCAAATGTTGTACTGACAAGACTAGTGTTCTGAGGACATCATTAGGTTTTTGTGTGTATTTGTTTATGTTGGTGATGTGTAGTTTGAATGACATTGATGTATTATATGTTTTACTAAGCATTTTCGGTGTGTGAGTGTGAGTGTGTATGAGTGTAGCATGGGATGTTATTTATAATGAAAACTGGTGTGTTCAGCTGTGACTCAAGTTGGTGAGGATGGTGACTGTGGATTTGATATGTGCTTTTTTAAGTCTGATAAAAAAAATAAGTGATAGTTTAATATCTGACGTATGGATATGATGATTAGAGTAAAGATTTGAAAGAAAGGTTGTACTAGGGAATACTTAGAAGATAGTTACTGAAAGGAATTACAGTTGGAGATAAAAGTTCCCTGGCTCAACCATGCAGGGCGCTGTAAGTTTTAATTATTTGTTGTCCAGAGTTAGTTTATTCTGGTTGTCTGACTTGCAAATGACAAGTAGACATACCTACCCGCTATGTATGTATCATTATAATATGAGACTGATAACACACCTCTAATATATGTTTACTTTCATGTTTACAAGCTATGACTTACAGTATCGGTAAAAAAAGATGCAAACTGCCACCGACATCGACGCTACCTACGACATGGTGACTTAAAATTATGGGAGATTTCATATACAAAAACAAAATATATTGTTCTAGTATGTACAGTTGGGGAACAAAGTATCTGGACACCGTTGACGGCTTCTGGTAATAATGTCAGTGATAAACACATTAGAAATAGGCAATGATTATTCATTACTATATAATGATAACTGATATTGGGTGACGACAACCAACCACAGACAGTTAAATAAAAGTTATCCTTCAATTCATAAATAGTTTCTCTGATTGATGTGTTTACTTTGGGGGATGTTGCCAGAAACCACCAACAGTGTTCAGATACATTATTCCCCAACTGGTACATGTATAATATAAAATTCAGGAAGAAATGTAATGTAATCTGGGGTTTGGTGCGTTACTCCCTGAGAGCAGAGCGCCTGAAAACAGCAGCGTTTGTCAATAAGACTATTTGATCAGCGTGTGTGAGTCAATGTTTCCTTCCACTAAACATCCATCCTGGTACATGATGGGCCAAAATCACAAATGCAGGCTGAATCCTCTGGAAATACGAGACCTCATCATGTGTCTGCTCTGTGTGTGTTTGTGTGTGTGTTTGTTTGTGTGTGTGTGTGTGTGTGTGTGTGTACTCATCTGATCATATATTTTGAAACACTGAGTGAAGTTTCTGATATCCCATCTATATATTCCTTTTCCTTATACACATACTTGAGTCTATAAAGCCCTGTTCATGTGTGTGTGTGTGTGTGTAATTACATTTATCTAGTATTATCTTATATAAAAGTGAGTCATACTCGTGATGTTCTGGTTTACATACTTAAATTTCTATGAATTCCCATTTTGGTGTGTGTGTGTGAGTGTGTGTGTGTGTGTGTGTGAGTGTGTATGTGTGTGTGTGTGTGTGTGTGTGTGTGTTGACACGAGGGTTGAGACAAACACATCCATTATCGAGAAATATCTGACTCTCCTGAATTTTGGCTGGGATGGGAAGTCGCCTCTGTTGAATGAGATAATTTTCTTGCCAGCATATCTATTATAATTCACGAGTTCCAGACAAATGTTGCATGTAATGATTATATTCCTGTGTTCATACGGTGGAGATAAATACTTGTTTTATATAAGCCAATAACTTTTCTATATTTTGTCTTGGCTGACATTACAAAAACTTAGATAATTATTGCGTTTACACAATGCAAACTGTCGTCACAAATGCCTAAAATCTAAGTGAAAATGAGTTTATGATTTCATGTACTAATTTAAACTATTTCAGGAATTTTAATATTCTTCAATGATATTTGATGATTAGAACTTTGTCACTATCGGTATATCCCAAAAAAGTGTTTGAGGTAACCTTGGAATTCTTAACACAGATTTCCGTATCGTAATCATATTTAAAGATACGACAAGGCAACACTATATACCTCTTTATTATCAGAGTTTATAGGGGTGAGAGGGTGAGACATAAGTTGCGGCCCTGGCTGGCTGCTGTTATATTATGGAGTGAAAGCAGCAAAGGAGTTGTAAGTGGTCACCTCTTCTTAGTGAACTGAAAGAATGTTGATATCTCCAAACTATGCTTCGAAACAGATCACCCACTGGTATACCAAGTGTATTAGTCTGTTTCCTGGCACAGCCTGGAGGAATTAGTAGCACTTTAGTTCGCCCATAGCAGACTAGCAGACGACCTCTTTAGCAGTTGGTAGTATTGCTAAACTCTGCTGTGATTCTCCTCGTAAAGTGTAAACGGAGCAGAGTAACCAGGAGTAATGTGACCCTTCTCCTGTTCTATTACCAGGCCTGGGGTCGCTACACCAAGGACATATAGACACCATATATGGCATTTAATTAAACATTATTTATTCCCTTGATCCCATAAAATCGTTTGGGGTTAGTTCATGTACTTTTACTGAGTTTTAATTAAGCTATATTGTTCAGTACGACAACCAAATAGATTTTATGATTTTCAACAACATCGATCGTACGCATATTAATTGTTTTCACATGTTCTGCTTTTCAAAATAATACAACAACCAACAAATTAAATTAAGTTCGCTATTATCACTATTCATACATTTCACATATTTTAGCAGACGGCATCATTACGGCTGGATATCGTTCGTGACACTAACCCTTCATAAAAAAAAAAAAAAAAAAAAACTTCACGAATTGTCCGGCACTGCAATAGGCTTACAGTGACTCGACTACCCACGCTAAAAAACATTATAATATATTACAGAAAAAAAACACATACACACTAATATTTGTGATTATATATTAATATGTAGCTTAAAGGGGAGATTATACTTTTGATAGATTGGAGTGACTTGATTCCTCCAAAGTATGCCAAAAAACAGGACCAGATGAACATAAATAATGGTGGTCTGTTGCTTGGAATAGTTTGGAGGAATAATTTGCTCCGGATTTACCAACTGTATCCTCCTCCCCTTAACCTGTGAATTACTCCTTTGGTCAACAAGGTGTGATGAAAATAAAATAAATCTGCTTTAGTTGTCAATATTCTTACACTGATTTTCCCGGTGTTTGATTTCCACATTCTAGTTTTGGTCATGTGCTTGTATATTCCTTCACTGGATTGTAGATATGCAGAAAGTAATAGTTTGAAATATAGAACACCACGATATAAAAAACTGGATTGTAGATATATAGAAAATAATAGTTTCAATTAATGAGCACCACGATATAAAAAAAACTGGGTTGTAGATATATAGAAAATAATAGTTTGAAATAAAACGCACCACGATTTAAAAAACATATGCAGAAAATAATAGTTTCAAATAAAGAGCACCATGATATATAAACTGAGGCCTCTTTACAACAATATAACATTTCTGGATATCTTTAATTAATGCAGAAAGGCAAAGGGTTTACTTCATTGTTTCTGTTTGCTAACGTAAACAAAAGTTAAATTATAGTGTTGTGTGAGCATGTAGAATTAGCAATTACAGGTGGCGTTTGTAATTAACAGCTGAGGGCTCCAATCCAACTCGACTCATCCTGACACATATTTGGACCAATTATCAACTTTATCACCTTATTACAGTACCTATTAACACACTATATACATACACACACACACACACACACACACACACACACACACACACACACACACACACACACACACACACACACACGCACACACACACACACATTTGAACGAATTATCAATTTTATCACCTTCATTCAGTACCTATTAACAAACCATAACATACACGCACACATACAGACACACACACCCGCAGACACACATACAAGCAAATATACTGTTTATTATTTGTGTATTATATGAATATGTACAGTCGGCGGCAGAAGTCCTGTCGCCTCACCTGCTTCACCGAGACAGGCAGTGTTCATGGACTCGAGAAATACACACGTTTTCTACACCTAATAATCTCGAGTCTATGAACATTGCGTGTCTCGGTGAATCAAGTGAGGCGACAGGACTTTTGCCACCGACTGTACAGTAGCGCATAGATGACTGGAGTCCACCTCATCCACCAATATGCTGGTGTTGTGTCTGGTAACAGTGGCAGCTACGAATTGAACCGATACTCAGTCGTCTGCTCGGGTGAAACAAACCTAATTATAATTTGTCAATATGCGGGTTTAACAATTCTCTAGTAAGTATCATTAAGTAAACGTATTATATATATTATATTGATAATGAGCAACTTCACCCTGCCATCGAGACAAAGTTGTGTTGTCTAGTGGAGTTGTTGTAGGGTTCATGGCTGAATGATGACCCTTCTATCACAGTTGCTCTGATAACCATCCAAGGATCTTTACACTGAATCTGGTTTTATATCCTGACTCAGCACACTGACGTCACATTAAGGGGAGGGTATAGTTCTGACGTTATTGGAGATTATGATTCTTCCAAACTATACCAGACAACAGGACACCATTATTTTTCTTCATCTGGATCTGCTTTCTGGCATACTTTGGAGGAATCAAGGCGTTGTAATGTACCAAAAGTATACTCTCCCCTTAATGTCGGTAGCGAAACTAAACACAAACCACCTCTCTTAGACTGTATCGAGCCTCCTCACATAATAAACATCATTAGTACATCCCTCATTGTTAAATTGCAATATTCTTCACCCTTTGTTAATGGCTTTAAAAATTCATTGTGGCGTGATCGTATTAGAGGAGTACTGGTTTCTCCAATATTTGCTACGAAGCATTTCCCCTGTTCAAATAAAGATATACTATTCTGTTTCCTGGGATAATATTATTCGGTGGAATAATTCGGCCACAGCTGATTACCCCATCATGTAACCTGTAATCCTCTCAGCCACACGCACACCCTAGGGACACCTCAGTAGTGCACACCAGGCTAAGCTCACACCACCTCTGTCTACAACCTAACTCCTAAATGCCACAATACATATACCTGTGTAGTGTAAGGTGGTGGTTACTGTAATCATCTTCAACACGCACGGTGGATTAAGGACCCTGTGATAGTGTATGATAATTGGAGGCTTCTAATTCCTCCTAACCATACGACAGAACAAGCTCCTTCCATAATACAGTAGGTGGTTGTGTTTCGTGGCAATGTTTGAAGGACTCACTAACCTCCAATTTTCAGACTACATCACAGGGTCCCTTAACCAGAGGGTGAGGTAAGGGGCAGGATGGTGGTCTGCTTTACTGCCGTCTAGTCGTGCTCATTCGTTCGGAATTTTCGTATAAACGTCTTTTGAAGTTTCCTTTTGAGACCATACCATTTCGGAAATAAAATGTAAAACATAAAAATATCATGAAACTGCACCAAACCACAGAGAAAGGTCGTCGAAACCATTATGAATATAGTTCATATAAATATATTCCACAACAAAAATGAAACGCGTAAAATGATATCCTGTGCATATATTTTGATGTGTATGATAATTGCCGCTACTTTTATGATGAAAACGACCAGGATGACAGATAAAACATGCATGTGTTGTTTGCTGCACGGAAAGATCCCACAACCAGGGTACAATGCATAGCTAAATAATATTAATGAGTTCATATGTTATTGGGAAACAAGTGTTGATGATTTTCTCAAACACAGCGTACAGCCACAATCAAATATCCACAGACTCTTTCCTTCCATCGTAGTAAATATCTTGGTAATAAAGAACAACACGTGTATGATTTTGCAGCACCTCATGAGAATAATTGAGGGGGTTGAGTTGACGTAAGGTGTTGTTGTATGATTATATTTTGATATGATACCGATTTATTTGCACGATGGAAGGAAAGTGTCGGTGGTTATTTGTTTGTGGCTGTACCAGAAAACAGTCTTGTTCATTATAAAGAGTAAGGGTTCTATTTTGTAGCAAAGTTTGAGGGAATCAATTATCTTTAAATTCTCTATGACATATGGTCTCTTTAATAAAACTAGGGTTCAAAACTTCGCCAAATAAGCCAAAGAAATGGGAACAGAAATGTGAAAATGGTGGAGAACTTGGTATACTCTTGTTACGGTTGATATTCTGTGTTCCATGCAGTTCACGAGTGTTATATGAGAACTGCTGACCATAACTGTCCAAAATATTACTGTTTGCCTCATTAACTCCCTCACCTCCACACTCACACATGTCAGCTGATAATACATGGTAGAAACACACATAACATTATTTTTAGTATAATTGGATGTGGCTGCAATTTGGAATAACTCATCATTAGAAAGAGAACCTCCTCACCTGACATACGGTACGTTAATTGCTGCTAATTATCACAAAACTCATTAAACTTATAGTCTCCTAAATCACTAAGAGAATGAAAATAGCAGTATATCAATAATTATAATCTATGTTGTACGTGTAGATGAAGCAGAAATTATCTTGAGTATAATATTTCTTGATTACTAAGATAGAGTTAATTTTAAACATCAGACGAAATATTGTAGACAATTTCACGGTTCATAACACAATGCCTTTAGTTTTCATCTCCCTTCACTGACCTTCCTGGTGAATAAGCCTTCTTCTTTCCTTGCCTTAAAATTTATAGCAGTTAGTTAAGCATCCAATATTCTGGACTCAATTCTAATCTTCCATCATTTTACCTATGCTGTTGAAATTTTCTCTTCTCCATTTTTACTCCTTCGATCACAGTCTTATTTCTGTGTCCTGTTTCATCGCTCCAGTAACACCTTTGGATTCTCCCACTACCAACTTTAAGGGGGAAGTCTTATGTTGGTAAATCTGGAGCAACTGAATCCTCCAAACTATTCCAAGCCACAGAACACCACTATTTTTAGTTAATCTTGTCATGTTTCTTAGAATACTTTGGAGGAATCAAGGCACTCCAATGTATGTACCAAAAAAGAATCACCACCTTAAGAGAACCTGAAGCACTACTTTCAAAATTTTCTATATAATAAGTTTTGCTTCCATGATCCTTTCGAGCTTGGAGCCATACATTCCATATTCGTTCCCATTTTTTTATTACCAAAAGCTCTCGGTTGAATCACACTTGTTATTCTGTTATCCACAACACCCGGCCCTCACTTGCTGGACAAATCAACCTCCACTTCCACACCCTATTTTTCCACCAGCCAGCCAGCCACTGCCTCGTCCATCTCTCCTAACCTGCCTGCTCTCCAAACCCTCCCCACGGTACGAACTGTATATACACTTTCCTTTCCTTTCTGTTTCCCACCTCGTTCCCACCTCGACGTTATACAGTATTTCACTTTGATTTCCCTCATTCTCTGACATAACTCTTCTCACATTATCCTGCCTCTATCATTGTCTAATCTTTATACAGTATTTCACTTAGATTTCCCTTATTCACTGATATAAACTCTTCTCACATTATCCTGCCTCTATCCTTGTCAAATCTTTATACCTCAGTCTGCATACACAGTTTCACCCACAGTCACTTATCTTTACACCAAGCAACAATAACAACAACAACAAATAATAATAATACGCTACCATCATTACCAGTGCACCAACCAACACCACAAATCATAACAACAACCAACACCACTCCAACACTGCCAACAACACTACGACCAAGACTGCGACAACTCCACTCCAACGCTACCATAAGAACTACCAGCACCACCCCAACCAACCAACTAACTAACTAACTAACCATACCTTATCATCACCACAACCACAACCCTCACCATTACTACCACCTGCCCAACACTGCGACAACACCACTCCAACGCTACCATAAGAACTACCAGCACCACACCAACCAACTAACTGTATACCTTATCATCACCACAACCACTACCCTCACCATTACTACCAGCTGCCCAACAACAACAAATATATTCTCCACCAGTCTTCATCACTCTCCGCTTCCCATCACCTGCCACACCCGCTTCCTTTGCCTAATTGAGCCATCCACCTCAGCGCCTACTCCTCCTCCTACTCTTCTTCTTTGTCTCTATATATCACAGCTGACTTCTTCCTCATCTCTACCAAGGTTTTAATAATTCTTTAAACCTTAATCTCTACTATTTCATTCACCTCATCTCTAAGTTTTGATCTACTTTGCAATTTCTTCAGGATATTAAATCGTTTCGAGTTAGTTCATGCGTTTCTCTAGTTAAGCCATGACCAATTAATTTTATATCAATTGTTATCGGGCTAAATACCTTTAGAGGGTAAGAAATGCCTCCCGTAACAAATGCAAGATTAATTAAGAAAGAGTGAAAATTTATGGTTGCTGTTGTTTCATTAATTAAACCATAGCGACGACTGCTGAGTTTTTTTTTCTCTGACAAACACCAGAGGATTAGAAGTACCGTATATTTTGCAACAGTATACGCCTTAGATAACTTGTCTGAATTAACACTAGACGATTTAAAACGTCACTGGAAAATCCGCATCGCGCATGAGTACAATACCACTAACTCACATTATTTCGTCTCCACACATTCACCCTGAATTTGCACACACACACACACATACACACACACACCTCCCTCACCACTTCCTATGCCCCTACATAACCCTTATATACACCAACCATCCCTCCTTCCAGCGTCACTCTTGCCCCAATCTTCATCAATATTGCCGTTCTACCACCAACACCAACCACTCTTACACAGATATATCCTTTACATCCCTCACACCCCCTCCTGTGCCGTGTTATATATCAATCTCTCTCTCTCTCTCTCTCTCTCTCTCTCTCTCTCTCTCTCTCCCTCTCTCTCTCTTTCTGTGTGTGTGTGTATGTGTGTGTGACTGTCTCTCTGTATCTGTCACACTCTCTCTCTCTGTCTCTGTCTCTCTGTGTGTGTCTGCCTGTCTATCTGTCTTTCTCTCTCAGCCAAGCCAAGCCAACCCGTTTCCCTCCACAACACCCCACCACTTCCCCACCAGGCCAACCCACTCCATTATTCTCCACTGGTCTACTGTGTTTACCTCAGTTCCCAGCACCACCAACCAACCACCCTTCAGGCTCCAGCAGCACTCCTCTCTCTCTCTCCCCCTACCCACTCCTCTCTCTCTCTCTGCCTACCCACTCCTCTCTCTCTCTCTCCCTACCCACTCCCTTCTCTCTCCCAACCCACTCCCCTCTCTCCCTTCCCACTCCTCTCTCTCTCCCTACCCACTCCTCTCTCTCTCTCCCTACCCACTCCTCTCTCTCTCTCTCCCTTCCCACTCCTTTCTCTCTCTCCCTACCCACTCCCTTCTCTCTTTCCCTACCCACTCACTAACTCACTCAATCCCCTATATCATCTCTCACAGTTGTCAGTTTTTTATACCACCACTCAATCTCCAGTATCTTGACTACCCTACACCCGCAGCCTTCAGTTTTATACTACCAATTTACATCCTCGACTTTTATCAGTACCGTATCTCCTATAGTCTCAATCTTCGGATGTAGTTATAGTATCCACTGGCCTAGATACCCTTCTCCCTAACCATCAACTGTTTCCCAACCTTCACCATCATCACACCAATCTCTCCTAGACTTCAATACTTCTCTCTTGCTAGCAATACTCTCAATTGAGCATTCTCTTCCTCGTCACCACCGACCACCAACAGAGCTTGAACAAGGCAGTAATTTGGACAATATCATCCACGACAACTAGGAAGGGTCTGGCCACGGTCTGGCTAGCTTGTCCCGCTTGCTGTCTCTCTCTCTCTCTCTCTCTCTCTCTCTCTCTCTCTCTCTCTCTCTCTCTCTCTCTCTATACAAAACTATAGTTACTCAACAGTTACAATGCCAGCGACATTATTTAACACATGACCTTGCAGTATGTACAGTATATGCTCGTGTGTGTGACTTCATCGCCATCAGTATATATATCTGTGTGTAAAGTGACATGTATGTGATAACTAATGTATGCTCGCGTGTGTGTGCTTATAATGGTATATGCGCTTGTAAAAATGCATGTATATAATAATGTACAGTATGTATGCTTGCGTGTGCCTGCGGGTGCCTGCGTGAAGAAGCAATATTGGCCACCCTCCTGCGTGCCCTTGGTAGGTGCTTGAGAATATTTACCAAGGGCTTGCACCAGAAAAATGGATCCATGCTTAAGAATATGTTAGGACTGAGGCTGCAAGGCCCAGGATGAGGAGGTCGCAGAGAGCTACTGTTGTACACATATTTTTTTTCTTTTTGAGGGCATAGTGGCCAAAAAATAATAAAAATAAGTGTATTTAAAATATTAATTTCTGGCGATACGTTTCTTATCAGCAATAAATTACTAAATAATTATTTTGTTTATTTTTAACCAAAGGTAAGACTTTTAATGTAAAGTTTTACGGTTTACCTGTTATCAAAGCAAAGCTAAAGCACCAACACCACCACCAACATTACCACCAACACTACACACTCACATCTTATACCCCAGACCCCAGTTTCACCAACATTCACTTTACCACATGCACCAAGGCTATTTTTCAACCCAAGCGGCCCATCACTGTCTATTTTTCACTCACAAGCAACCGACCGACCGCCAAATCCTTCACTCGATCATCTCACCACCTTTTCTTTTACGATATCAACTCTAGTACCACTTCTTCTTGCACCTACAGTATACAACCCTCCACCACCTCGTTCTTCACCCCCCACACAACCCCCCCCCCTCTCTCTCTCTCTCTCTCTCTCTCTCTCTCTCTGACCTCAACGACACTTAAGGAACCTGTGAACGTGTACTCTTAAGAATATTGTAGGCTTCTGATTCCTCCTGACTAGGCCACGAAACAAGCTTCTTCCATGTAGGTGGAGTTTCGTGGCAATATTTGAAGGACTTCGTTTATCTCCAATTTTCTGACTACATCACAATTATGGTCCCTTTAAACCCGTCCCCAGCCATTCGTTTTCTCTTTCGTTTCTCAATGTTTTCTGAGCGACTACAATTTTACCCTCATATCTCTTTGGATTATCTTTCCTTTTTATGTCTTGGCATGTTTATTGTCCTTTCTTTTACTTTTGTTTTGTTTATATTGGGTATTTTACTCGTTAAGCTCTCACGGTTTTATGTTTTTTTTTTTTACACTACAGGTTTCTTCTCTCTTTCTCATTGTTCATCTATCTTTTTACTTCATCTTATATTTTATTTCTTTTATATTTTAGGCACGTCGTGGCCATACCTGGCAGGTTCTTGCCCAGCCGCAGCCCAAGTTTCTCTTAATTCCCATTCCTGCCATTCAGCCTCCCTTCTCTAGACTAATTATTGATACTGTACGCCCTCTCCCCCCCAACATCAACTGACTGTCAGTATTTGATGACCATATTGTATCCTACCACTCACGGTATAAGGACTAGAGTCATTATACCGTGCTACCACTAGGTATCCTCAGGCTTTCCCACTTCGTCAACCAAGGCTAAAAATGTAATTACTGTCTTGCTAGGATTCGTTATTAAGTTTGGGTTGCCTCGGGAGATTATCCCAGTGTAGAATACGCACAATAATAAAATATTACATATAAATAATACACAAACACACTTTGAATAACACTAGGTACACATACAGTATAATTATTAACATGTCTAAACAGTTATCCTACATCAGCAACGTCTCAATGTTTCCATGACAACCAATGTCCTGACTCCTGCGAGGCGAGGCACGTGTAGTCAGTCACTCCACTACAGACTACACTAAATTACTTACCGGTACATATTGGTGGCAAGCGGTGTACAGCCCACAAGGTATTCAGGTAGAACCATGGTCGTGGGTAGAATAGACGACTCCTAGCACAGCCCAGCCATTACCAACACATGTGCACCATCACTATATTCTCCAACCCGCTTTGCTCTGTGTCCCTTGCCCTGCCTTGTTCTTGACTCCCACATCTGTTTGGCCACAAATATACGTCTACGATCAATTTAACTCATAATCACTCCAAGTCAAATCTACAGTCAACAACTAGATACTTCATTGTGGATACTCATTTCAACTGTATCCGCTCACGCACTGCACAGCCGCATCCAAGCTACCAACACCGTCGACAAGGCCTCGTAAGTCTTGGTTGTTGTCTTGTCTCTAGGTGAAGGATTATCAACCTTATGAAGAGATGATAATAGTTACAATCTACATGGTTTGACATCATCTCGTAACTTCACATCTTAGTGAATCCTCCACCAGTTCATCACTTCCCATTATACTGCTGTCTTCACCCGTCTTTTTTTTTTTTATACCCCAACCTCGGGACTGTAGGGTGTCAGTAGCCCGTGACTCTTGTGAGGCCCCGAGATTATTGAGTGTCGCACCAGATGAGACAGTGGAGCTTCGTGATGATGTTGGTACCGAAGCTTCTCTTCTGTTCCACTAGATGACGACACCTTATTTATACACATCACTATCAGGGGAGACCAGCTACACCGTCACGTGATCACAGCATCTTGGAATATGGTCTGGCATCTTTTATGTTGTGAATTGACGACGATGTAGGGGGTATTTCTTGACGTGTCGGCGTAGCCAGGATAATTGACGAACAAGTCCAGCACAATTACAAGTACTCTTTACAGTAAGTATTATTTTACACAGTGCGCCTCGTGATCCAGTTGTTTTCTTGTGATTATTTAAATATTTTTACTGTGGACTAATTTTGTTTATGTAGTAGCCATGTTGTGGTGATCAGTTTCACAGCTTGCTAGTTGTTCTCTTCCTCCCCTGAGTGTAGTGTTGCTATTGGCTAGTCTTGGTGACGTCATGTCGCAGGACTTGTCTGTATTGGCTCGTATCTATGACGTCACTTTCCTACACGACTATCATTGGACGCCTAGAGGCTACTGACATAATTCTCAATGCCTGTGAACTTCTGACATTGTTATACCTTGTGTGTTATTTACAGAGTGTCACTGATTTATGTATATGAGATTTTGCCCATTTTACGTCGATTTTGTGTATGTATACAATATTACACATTATTACACATTTCTACATATGTGTTAACGCACGAAGGAACTCACATAGGCTACATTTGTTGAGTTAGCTACCACACACACACATATACACACATAGTGATTGTGACACATCCACACACTTGTTGCTTTACCAACAAACAAAAACAAACAAAAGCAAAGAATAGTACAAACTAATCAAACATGCAATTCAATTTATAAAGAAAAGCAAACAAATATACAGACAAACAAGTATATAAATACACAAACACTAGCTCTCTTTCTATTTGGCTTTTTAGAGGTTACTTGTGTATATGTAATGCCCAGGCAGATATTAATTTCATACAATATTTGCAGCTGGTGATGTTTCCTGTAATGTCAACTGTGTGAGTATACGAGTGAACACGTTTGATCACCAGCAGCAACCCTACTTGTGCCTTCATTCCTCAATTCACCGATCTGTGAGTACTTACTTGGCCTTTGGTAATTTATATGTATTTTAGAATTATTTTGCAGTGTATTTGGAGTCTAATCTAACTAATTGTACCAATGATAACACTTTTTTTTTTCCAATTCGTGCTATAATATTTTGATGCATTTGTCTTTTCACCGACTTCGTTCTGGGAAAATTTATCAGGCGTTTGTTTACATTTCTATCCCATGGTTACCAATGTCCCTCGTGTCTTGAGGTGGTAATTCTTTTTTGGTAAATTGGAGTGCCTTGATTCCTCCAAAGTATGCTAGCAAACAGGACGAGAAGAGCAAAAGTAATGATGTACTGTTGCTTGGAATAGTTTGAAAGATTTAGTTCCTCCAGATTTACGAACACAAAATTTCCCTCTTAACTAACCTATCTTTTAGTTCTTCCTCTCTCCCTGAATTAAATTACAATTAAATTACTATACCAGAAACCTCAGTAAATATTTGGAATCACACCTACATGTATTTGTGTGTATTTTGGTACAGAATAATCTTGAAATGAAATTATTTGATGTTTAGTTTTTTATAAATTGATTGTCGGAAATGATGTAGTTTGTTACAATCTTGGGGGAGAGCCTGGGAATACGCGAATATTAGCATGTTTGTCTTGTACAGTGAATATTCATGATAAACCATAAATATATTGGAAATCTTACATATTTAAAAAAACAATAAGTAATACTGGTTATTTAGACTTCTATAAGGTAGGGAACATAGAAAGGGGAGAATGGGAGAATAAGAGAAAGTGTGAGGAGAGAGAGAGAGAGAGAGGAAAGGAGAAAGATGGAATGGAGAAAAAAAGAGGGATGAGGAAGAAAGAGGAGAATGAGAGAAAAAATGGAAAAAGGAAAGGTAGACGGAGGAATAGTGGAGGGAAAGACGAGAGGAAGAAGAAGAAAAGTAGAAGAGGAGGGAAAAGGGAAGAAGATGAGAGTGAGAATGGAAGGGTTATACATGTGAAAGAAAAAATAAGAACGAGGACGAGAGAATAGGAGAAGAGAGGGAGAAGAGAAGAGAAGGGAAGAGAAGGGAAGGAAAGAGAAGGGAAGGGAAGGGAAGAGAAGAGAAGGGAAGAGAAAGGAGGGAGAAGAGAAGAAAAGGGAAGGGAAGAGAAGGGAAGAGAAGGAAAGAGAAGAGAAGGGAAGGGAAGAGAAGAGAAGGGAAGAGAAGGAAAGAGAAGGAAAGAGAAGAGAAGAGAAGAGAAGGAAAGAGAAGGAAAGAGAAGAGAAGGGAAGAGAAGGAAAGAGAAGGAAAGAGAAGAGAAGAGAAGGGTTTACAATGTTGATGCGAGAAGTTTTGATGAAAAAGGAATGAATTTAGGAGAGGAAGAAGTATGACGTCATTAGGAGGAAAGGTGCTGACGACAGACATTATCGTGTGTCAAAAGGAGGAGAGAGTGACATCATTAGTAGGCAGGAGTGACATCATTAATAGACAGCAATTATATTATGAGGTAAAACAGAATTGATGTCATTAAAAGAAGGAAGGGAGGGGAGGGGATGTCATTAGGGGGAGGGAAAAGGATGTCAAAAGGAAGCAGAATTGATGTCACTAGGAGGAGGGAAAAGGATGTGAAGAAGAAGCAGAATTGATGTCATTAGTAGGTGGAGGGGAGGGGATGTCATCATTAGGAGGAGGGAAAAGGATGTCAAAAGGAAGCAGAATTGATGTCACTAGGAGGAGGAAAAAGGATGTCAAGAAGAAGCAGAATTGATGTCAAATGGTGGACGGGAGAGGAGAGGATGTCAAAAGGAAACAGAATTGATGTCATTAGAAGAAGGAAGGGAGGGGACGGGTGAGGATGTCATTAGGGGGAGGGAAAAGGATGTCATTAGGTCATTAGGAGGCAGCAGAAGGAAGGAAGGAGTGAGGTAGGTAGGTAGGTTGGTGGGTGTGTTGTGAGGGTGGTGCCACGGGAAGGAGAATATGCAGATGAGATGGAAATTACAGCCTCCATACTCAGCAGAAAATGGTTGGAGGCAGGATTTATCTTGGCCTGACACACACACACACACACACACACACACACATACACACACACACACACACACACACATACACACACACACACACACACACACACACACACACACACAAATTAACACCTAGGAGATGTAGCAGTAAGAAGGTAATGAGTGGAAAATGTGACAGGGAGAGTGACAAGTGGAAGGTGTGTGTGTGTGTGTGTGTGTGTGTGTGTGTGTGTGTGTGTGTGTGTGTGTGTGTGTGTGTGTGTGTGTGTGTGTGTGTGCAATACATCCACACCACACTACACCACCTCACTCACCTCACTACCTCCACACTACACCACACCTCCACACTCACCACACCACAACACACCTCACCACACCACAACACACCTCACTCACCACAACACAACACACCTCACCACCACACCACACTCACCACACCACACCACACTCTCACCACTTCATTTTGTTCCATTTTAAACCGCATTCCACTGCAAAGTCTGGACAGTGAGTGCTTCAATTTGTCGAGGGATAACGCCCGAGCGGACAAACGGCCAGACAGACTGATAGACGGATGGCTGGGCATATATAGCTGTGTGTGTATATGTGTGTGTGTGAGAGAGAGAGAGAGAGAGAGAGAGAGAGAGAGAGAGAGAGAGAGAGAGAGAGAGAGAGAGAGAGAGGGAGATTTGTTGTACAGTACAGTACTTCAGTGTTTACATAAGTCCTAAATAAATTGTGGGAGATAGATGGATGGAAGTATAGATAGACAAACGAGTGGATATATACATAGATAGGTAAATAGATAATATTATCTAATACATATATATATATATATATATATATATATATATATATATATATATATATATATATATATATATATATATATATATATATATATATATATAATTTTTACCAATAATTGTCGTTAAATACGTCGAGGAAAATCTCTTACTTTACGAAATAAAGTCATTTATATCGTAAATCCCAAAAATATGGAGTCTGGATATACAATTCCCTCCCTGAAGATAGCTCATCTTTCCTCCCTGCTCCCACAGTCCTGGATTTTTTTTCCTCGCATAATTCACAACTCTCCCTCACACACTCGGCAACATGTCCAATGGGGTTTCCCTCAAATATTTTATCCAGGGGGAACTGAGCTGTGTTGGAATAAAATGATAAAAATTCACTCGTGGAACACATTTCTAAAAGATTGAATATTTGTAATGATATATCGCATGCAAGATTATCTGGATTAGTTTAGGGGATATTATGTATATATGTAAAAAAAAAAAAAAAATTGTCAACCGTTTATCCATTCTTAATAAGGTCCTAGATTTAGAATGAAAAGAAAATTACTGATATATCCGGTATATATTTTTGTCTATGGTCACATTCTAAATCAGGAAGGGACCTCAGTATTAATCAGGTGCCTCGCAGTTAGTGGAATATCCGATGACACCATATTAGACAAGATTTTCGAAGTGTCTGAGGACCTGCTAATTATTGACAATTTTCAGGGATACTAATAAGCAGTAGATTTTCTATGAACGATACTGTAATCGTCCGTGAATGAATAGTTATTTTTATCTCCATAGTGAATATCATGATACAGACACAGACAGTACAGTCGCGCAATGTAGTGGAAATGCTTCACACCACCAACTAACAATTCCACTGAAATTAAGTGACATTCTAGTGAGCTTCTGGGACATGAATACATTCCAGGAGAGTGGCTGTGGGCCCTGGCACACACAAACACTTCCTCCTCTCTAAATCCTCACTCGCCTCACGCTTATTAATGGAAAATAAAGTCATCTGAATCTGTATCTGAATCCTGTAGGGACACACGTAGGCAGTAACGCAACACTACAACACCATTAACAAGAGGCGTCGATGATGCTAAGGAAAGGGAGATTTAGTGAAAGTGAAATTAGGAAAAGAAGATTGGAAGTGGGTGAGATGTTAGGGAAGGGTGACAGGAAGAATGAGAGAGTGTGTGGGTGGGTGGAAAGAGAGGATAGGGGATAGAGGAGAAGGGAAGAAGAGATAGATGAGTGGGTAGGAGAAGGGGACAGGAGTAACTGAGTAGAGAAGAGAATGGTGTGTTGGTAAGAGAAGATTTAGGGCTTCATGCCTATCGACTGATGGTGTTGGTCATTAAGGCAGTCAGTCTGGTTACATCAACACATCTTCCCCCAGTCTACAAGGTTGCTATCCTTGCTCTTACAGCCGGGTACCTACTTACTACTAGGTGAATAGGGAAGGACACAGGGGACTGAGAAAATTGTGTGGCAGGAGGAAAGGCATTGATGAAAAGAAGAAGATGAAAAGAGTATGGGGGATGATTGGATGAATGAATGGAGGAGAAGCAGGGCAAATTAATGGGGGAAAATGTTATTAAAGGAGGCGGTCAAAATGTAGGAGAGAAATGTGTGATATGGAAGCAACCAGTGAGCAGTGAAGAAATGAAAAAAGAACACACACAAGAGGTCTTTACTTTAGTATGGATGAAAGAACGGAGATGGAAGGCGGAACTGAATTAGCAAAAAGCGAATGAGAAGCAAATGTTGAGAAGTGAAGAAAGAAGAGAAAAGGCAAAAAGAAGCGATCAGGGAAGAAAAAGGGGGATAATGAAAGAAAATTTGAAAATGGTAAGGGCTGAATAGAAGGAACTTAATTGTGCCGACGGAGTGAGAAATTAGGCGGAAAGTAATAGAGAAAGATGGAAAGATTATAAGATGTGAGGGTAGTAGATGGGAGCAGAAAAAAAGCAGATCAGAAATGGAAGAGGTAGAAAGAAAAAAAACGATAACGAATCAGAAAAGTAGCATTGAAGTTAGAATAGTGTTATATATAAGATTTTTATCACTTCGAGATCCCAAATAGAACGCTACTCCTATTATGACAACAAATGAAAGGGCGTAATGTAGGTATCGTAAGCAACATTCTCATCACTGGTTGCGAAATAGAATTCACTACTAGCGAGAGTGGAGATACAAGGGCGTGCTGGAGGCCTCTCAGCTCAAGATACTTTGAACAACACACAAACAAGAGAGCAACAAGAGAGGAACTGAGCACTCTTGTTTGGTTGGAGAGTGGTCGAGGGGATATGAAAGGTCGGAAGTCTCACAAAAGATGCCCCCCAACTCAGACTGAGGTCAGACAGTCCATATTCCACACTGTCAGACAATGGTATGAATCGTTTCAGTGCACATAATGAGACAAAAGTGGTCTCATTAAATAAAGTGAACTCATCTGTGAAATGGTGAATCATTGGACATTAGTATGTAGGTGTAGGTTGGGTTCCAGTTGAGTTATTAATCTGCCATGAGGCACATAAGCTGGAAGATGGTGAATGAAGGATACGTGTGATATTGGGATAGCAGACTAGTAGAAAGTTATACAAAATAGTAAACATTTAAAAAGTTAATGCCGAGTTGTAGCATATGAGGAGAATAATCGATTAATAAATGTTTAGGATAAATTGAATTTTAGGATTCTATAAGTAATAGAATATTTCTTAGCTTATTTAGAGACACCTATAATCAAGGGAACATTATTTGCAGATAATGTAAAGGTGCTTCAGCCACAGGTACAGTACCACACATTGACTCCATCTGCCTAAGAAATAGTGACTGTAAAAATAAAACGGTACAATTGCATGTGAAGGCAGGATAGGGGAGGACAAATCTCATAATAGCCATAGTACAGCAAGGCACAATATTTTAAGTGTAATATTTTTTTGGGGGGGACAAATTTGAAGACCATATATTTCTCCAAAACAGGCAAAAATCAGGCTCATGCTCGCATACTAAATTATTAGTCTAATTTTTGGTTTCGTGTGTAGGAAGGAATCAGTTGCCCTTCAATTTCTCTTACAACAGATAACCCCCTTGAAAAATCATAGCCAAAGATTATATAGGTTTTAATCATCTTAATATGAAACCGAAATCTAATCTTGGAATAAACCTGAAAATATTACTACAACAGTGCTACTACAGTGTAATGTAAAGGAATCATTCGGTGTGGACGGGTGGGGGTGGTAGTGGGATCAGAAAGGCAAGGTAATAATAACAAGCTTCCTCCACTAACTGATGAACAAAATTACTGGTCTGTGTGTGTATGTGTAGAAAGGGAAAATTGAGGTGTGACTGTAGAGTGAGTAGATGATGGGCCGTGTGCATGTTGTGAGTGTGTAGATGGAGAAAATTGTGGTGTGTGTGTAGAAGATGAGGCGTGTGGCAAGGAAGTGTGGCGTGTGAAGGGTGAGTAAAGTTGACGAGTGTAGTGGTGGTGGTGGCGGTGGTGGTGGTGACGTGTGAAGGAGAACTACGGAGGGAGGCGAGGCTTCGGTAGGTGACAAAGTGAAAGGAGGAGGAGGAGGAGGAAGAGGAAGAAGAAGAGGAGGAGGAGGAGGAGGAGGGGAAGAGGAAGAGGAAGAAGAAGAGGAGGAGGAGGAGGAGGAGGGGAAGAGAGTCACATACTGGTGAGTCTAAAGTTAGCTTGTGTAACACACACATACACACTCAATCTGTCTTTTCCATGGGCATCCTCTTTATGTGTGTGTGTGTGTGTGTGTGTGTGTGTGTGTGTGTGTGTGTGTGTGTGTGTGTGTGTGTGTGTGTGTGTGTGTGTGTGTGTGTGTAACTGGGAAACTCACATGTAAACAAACATTATGAAGAGGACAACCGAACCGAGAGTGTAAAAGTAAACACAATTCTGCCTTATGTATGAACAACCAAACACTAAACGACTCCACCAATACACTAAGTCCAGAACGCACCTTTCGAAAAACACAAGAATTTTCCCCTTCTGAAGTTCCTCACTCAACCTGGGAAGCCACTTAAAGGAAGCAAGAGCACGAGGGAAAAGTTTCAGGAGGAGATGTAAGGCAGGGAGGTAATGGTGGAGTGGGCTGGCTTCCTCACTGTCTTGGGGAGTTCTTGTGGGTGAGAAGGCTTGAGCAGGATTCGCATTGGTAGATATATTTTGTTTTACCTATTCCTAAATACAGTCACGAAAAATAATATACTGTATATATATCTATGGGTTTGTGTGTTAAATAATGAGACACAAGAAGCAGTAGAATTAAGCATACACTATAGATGTTTAATAAAAGAGATTGCATGGGCTTCACCTCTTAATCACAATTTTCCGTGACTTTCTAAAACAGCATTGATAGTAGCGATCAGACTTGCCTGTATAGTTTGTTAAATAGGACACCTACAGCGAGGCAAGCCGCTGCCAAACATTCCATCCCAGCAAACGAAACAAAGAGAAACACAGGCACTAGTGAATGAAACCTGACTGATGTGTCAACACTCCTTATCACGGGGCCCAGCTGTAAGGACCCTGTGATCATGTTTGAAATTGGAGGCTTCTGATTCCTCCTGAACATGCCACGAAACAAGCTCCTTCCATATAGTTGGTGTTTCGTGGCCATATTTGAAGGACTCATTTATCTCCAATTTTCTGACTACATCACAGGGTCCTTAATATCCCCCTCGGAGTATAGGCGAGAACACCGACGTATATTTCGGTGGTCTCGGTATGGGCCGCCTGCTGTCATCTAGTTAAATTTTAGTATATCAAGAAGAGATGAAATATTGTACATCTCCATGAAAAGGCAACCAGAGGAAAAGAGGAGGAGGAAAATATTGTGCTTGAAATTGATGGAAAATAGTGGGTTAGAGGAAAAGTACCTACATAAGCCAACATTTATTTTCATTGTGTTTCCAGCGCACCTTTGCTAGAAATTCTAATCTGGAACGAGGAAATGGTAATGTTTGTCCTGAATAGAGAGTTTGTAAGAAAAAATGAATCAAGGGTCGACTTATCAATCAGGTTTAAGTGCTAGTGTTCGATTTACTGTGTGTTTCATTTACACAGATGGGATGTTTGACCAAGAATTATCTTTCTGTAGGTATCGTAATGATTGATACAAGCAATCCCGATGGCTACAAGCAGTGACTCACCTGAAAAAGAAAAAAATAATCATGCACAAAATATGCATGCATACATTTCGGTTACTTTTTTAAACACATAACGCATTTCACATCACGCGGTTTGCATCAATTCAAAACTGCGTTTTTACGAAAAAGAACTGCTAGAACAATACAATAAATAAATAAATAATAATAATAATAATAATAATAATAATAATAATAATAATAACAATAATAATAATAAAATAACGTGTGTAATGGGACAGAGCATGGCTAAATTAAAAGTCCAAGAATGCACGCTGAACCCGAGTAAGAGGGAGATGTAGTGGACAGTATGTTAGGGAGAGTGGGACACAATCTCCTCCCAAAGTGGATCAGACTGGGGAGTGTCGACAACAGAACCCGTCCATCCCAGGCCCCGTCGTGTGGGGTATAAATTGCACCACTTGGGGCCCTGAACTCTTGGCTTACGAGTCATCTGGACCGGTAGACTTTGCTCTTTATGCAGAAAAGAATACCATGTTGAGAGCTTCGTCCTTCGTTAAGCTCCTTTACTAATTAATTAAAGGAAAACTCGAGTGTTCCCATTCCCTTTTCTACAAATATTTCTCTCTCTCTCTCAAGTTTCCCTCTTCTCATCAAGTCCCCCTCCCTTCCATTAGCTTCCCTTTCTCCTATAAGTTTCCCTCCCACTAGCAGGTCCCCCAACCTCCTCACCCATATGTTCCACGAGTGTCAAATGTAATTACAAGAGGGGTCGTGGAATATTGTGAATTTAACCGCTCGCCCATAACGATATTACACATTAATAGGGAAGCCTCTTTTAATATTAAATTTTGCTATTATCTATTTGAATCAATTTATTGTAAATTGAAGATCAACGCAAGTCTTTGTAAAAATAGGAAGGACAAAATAAGAAGGAAACTGAATGCAATAATAACCATGTGAGAAGAAGGATTTGCTGTTTATGTCTCTCTTATACTTCATCAGGTAAAAAATTTGACTTATGGTGTTTATACACTCTTGAGTACAGCAAAGTTGACCCAAGAACCTCATGTGTAAAACAGAAGACGGAAGGTGACTCTATGGTGTGAATAGGCAATTTGATGGTCTACTGGAGAGGTCTGATAGTTGGGCTTGGATACGGGGTCTGATGGTGGTAGGATCTGGTAATAGTCTGGTGGTGACCTGGAGGAGTGGTGTGGTGTGATAATGTTTTGGTGGTGAAGGTGTGGCTTTGGTCTGGTGCTGGTGTGGGATGGTCTGGTGAATGGGTTTGGTGAGGTGCTGCAGTGGTAGTCTGGTTAAAGTTTGGGTGAAAAATGGAAGAGAGGCAGTAAAATTGTAACTGGGTACAAGAGAGATTGATAGAGCATTCTGCAGTAAAACAATAGTGCATGAAAGGCAAGGAAAAAGGTAACAACCATGGCATGTGTGGAATGAAGAGATAGATAAAATAATGAAAATGTATATAAGATAATAATAAATACACTAGCACATTCCTATAAGACCGCGAAAGTCTACAGCCACAGCCACCTGGTATACTTAGGAGATATCAGTAGCCCTCCAGTTCCTCCACAAGACAAGATTCCAATAAGTATAACGTAAGGATTCATGGTAGGAACATTTCTTCGTGATATGTGTAGTAGCCCTTCAGTGGACCATAAACTCCAAACACTCTTTCCTCTTTCTCAAGGTAATTTTTGTTTGCTATAACTTGTGTACCTACTACCTGTCTGTTCACTCTGTTCGACCCCTGTGCTGCTACTGACCCTCTAACTACTTCCTCTTTAGACCTATCTATCTACTCCTCTCTACTACCATTCCTCCTGTCGACCACCATGAGTTTCTTTTGATAAAATCCTCTGGCTGTCTACACCGTTAACCTAAGTTAGTCAGGTGGACTAAATTTGGTTAGTCAAACCAATGTGAGTATGAGATTAGTCAAATTTGACTAAGCTACATTAGTCAGTCAGTTAGTCATTTTGACTAACTTACATTAGTCAATCGGTTAGTCATTTTGACTAACCTACATTAGTCAATCAGTTAGTCATTTTGACTAACTTATATTTGTAAATCGGTTAGTCATTTTGACTAACATTAGTCAATTGGTTAGTAATTTTGACTAATGTATACATTAGTAAAATAATAAACAAGGCAATTTCAGCATCACATAATTTATTGGTTATATTATGCTTTTTTTTTTTTTTTTGTAATAATATTTTTTTTTTTTTTTATTTTTTTTTTTTCGTCGTCGTCGTCGCCGCCGCCGCCGCTGCCGCTGCCGTCGTTTTTTAATAATTATAATTTTTTATTTTATTTTTAATAATATATACATATTTTTTTTTAATATATATATATATATTTTGATTATTATTATTTTTTTTTTGTAATAATTAACTTTTTTTTCATCATTTTTTTTTTTATTTTTTATTTGATTTTTTTTTTTTTTCGTCGTCGTCGTCGCCGCCGCCGCTGCCCCGCCGCCGTCATTGCCGCCCCGCCGCCACTGCCGTCGTCGTCGTCATTTATTTATTTATTATAATTAGTTTTTTTTTTTTTGTAATAAATTATTTGTATATTTTTTTTATTAATTAATTATTATTAATTATTATTAATAATTATTATTTTTTTCCCATATCAGGATATCCTCCATTTATCATCTTAATAGTAAATCAGCAACTGATTTATCGAGCAATACTGTACAATGTAACATTCTACACCATGAAATATAGGAAATTAATACATCAGGAATCACTTGGTGCCTATGTTACATCTGCATGAACACAAAATTCCTCACATATACATTATTGTTTCATTGTTATTCGTTTCGCTCATCATACAAGCCTGCCAACCACCATATTCATTTCTCTCTCACTAGTGAGTGCTTCAGATGTGTATCTCGGACCGAAGTGTGTGGTTCACGACTGGGAAAGGGAACGCTGACAACACTGCAGAGGCCCTCACGGCAGTGGAGCCGGCTGTACATACCATATACATTTAATATATACTGCAAAATATGTAAATAAATTGGGTATTTAGGTATGGTTTAAGTATTTTAAGGCACAAGACAATTCCTCACAATTGGTGCAGTGTCGATGATAGGATTCCCAATTTTAAAAGCCTATTTATTTGATCCTTACGTTCCATTGACAATGTTCTCATACCCTTTTCTTACCAAGGTTCGTCAAGATGAGTAGAATTTTGACTTATATACACTTTTGACTAGGTCTGCCTTACCTAGTTCGTCAAAATGAACGAGATCTGACTACATTTTAGTATAGTATAAATTTGACTAATGTTTGACTTACTTAGGATTACAGTGTAGCCAAACAAACTACTGTCTATTACCAAGACACTACTAAGTCTTGTATCTCCCCTTTGTCCCTACCTCTTCTCCCCTCTGTCTCTACATCTTCTCCCCTCTGTCCCTACATATTCTCCCCTTTACTGTCCACTTACTGTCCACCTCTGTTCCCTCCACCCACCGTGTAACAGTCTATTTATTCCTGTCCATTTCCCATCACCTTCTCCTCTCCACTTACTGTCTACCTCTGTCCTCGTCCCGTGTTTTCTGGCACATAAATCTTGATGGTAGTAGGGAGAGCACCAGACTAACTCGCTTACCTGAGACCTAACACACTACACCCCGCCCCCTTCTCCCTCCCCCCAACCCCACTGTCCAGCCTCTACCCTTGACCTGTCTTTATTATTATCTTTTTCTTCCTGTCCCTCTTTTCCCCTTTTTTATTGCCTTACCTCTCTGTTGTCGGCCTGGCTTTGTTCCTCATATCTATATTTTTCCATCAGCGAACTTTTTTCTTTTTTTTCTCCTCGCTTCTGATTTTTCTTGTCCCTCACGTCTCTTTTCTGATATCACTCTATGTCCCCGTCTACCATATTTATTATTATTTTCTTTCACTCATATTTGTTTGGTTGTTTGGTTATTAAACAAGATTATTATGAAAGTATTTCGACGGATTTCGATTTAGTTTTGGTAGTTTCAAGAAAACAAATCAAATTTCGGAACAAATATTAGTCATCTCTTCAAAAAATATGAGAATTACCTCCATTCCACAAAATATTCGAGCTCACTTGGGTTTTACCACACTGCAATCACTCCCAGTTAAGGTGATCATTCTTTTTTGGTACATTAGAGTGTCTTGATTCCTCCAAAGTATGCTAGGGAACAGGACCAGAGGAGCAATAATAATGGTGTTCTGTTGCTTGGAATAGTTTTGGAGGATTCAGTTGCTCCAGAATTACCAACACAAAACTTCCCGCTTAATTTAAGAAGGTAATTCTTTTTTGGTACATTGGGGTGCTTTGATTCCTCCAAAGTATGCTAAGAAACATGACCAGAGGAGCAAAAATACTGGTGTTCTGTTGCTTGGAATAGTTTGGAGGATTCAGTTGCTCCAGAAATACCAACACAAAACTTCCCCCTTTAACAGAACCAGAAGAGCAAAAATAATGGTGTTCTGTTGCTTGGAATAGTTTGGAGGATTCAGTTGCTCCAGAATTACCAACACAAAATTTCCCCCTTAACCTCCTCCTTCCTACTACCTCCTCCTGCCTTCCTTCCCACTCTTGGCCAACCTACCCCATCCCATCTTCACGGTTCGCTGGCCAGAGTAAATACCAGAGTCGCTTTAGTTTGCTTCATGTGGTGATGTTTTTTTTCTTAGTTCTTCTCTCGTCGTATTTTGCAGTCTTATATATTTTTTTGTTTTCTATTTCTTTTCCTATAGTTGTTGTTGTTGTTGTATCCTGTTATGTATTCAGTTACTTTACTTCCATTGCTCTTTGTGTTATGCTATTACATTTTTATCAGCTTCCTCTCTCCTCTTCTTTGGGTGTTGCTTTATTTGCTGTATTTTTCAGATCACCTACTCTCCTTTACTCTCCTCCTTCTCCTCCTTCTCTTTCCCCTCCTCGTCCTCCTCCTTCTCCTACTTCTTCTCTTTCCCCTCCTCCTCCTTCTCCTCCTTCTCTTTCCCCTCACCGTTTATATCAGCATCCTCTCCTTCCCTGTCACTTCATTATAGGGGCTTTAAACGCTATGTAAACAAAGTCTTTCCCTTCCTTCTGTCACTTTCTGCTTCGCCTCCTGCCTCCTCAATATCTGGGCTTGGACTTTTTTTTATTTATAATTATGACAGTACAGTACTTCTCCTGCAACGCTCACTCTAACAATTATTATCCTCTATCATACCATCCATATCCTTATCATATCTTGCTTATTACATCATGTTCTCCTGTATTTCATTCTCTCTCTCTCTCTTACGTATTCTGTTGCATCATACTAATGTTATGATGCATATTCAATTCCATATTCTGTTTCAATATAGAGTGGAACAAGAGAAGCAGGAGGAGTAAAAAACGAAGGAAGGATGGGGAAAGGGAAGAGGGAAAATTAAATAGGGAGATTGATACCTGAAGAAGCATATTGGACCTAAGGAAGATAATTTATCACACGAACACCCAACTGAAAGACGAGAGAAAGGAGGAGAGCAAGGAAGAATATTAATGAGAGAGAGAGAGAGAGAGAGAGAGAGAGAGAGAGAGAGAGAGAGGTGAAGAGGGGGAAGGTACATTATCTTGAACGAAATAGTAAGGGTGAGGTTCTCCATGAAATATAAATATATATACTGTATATGATATAAATATTACATATAAAATTATATATACATATATACAGGTATATGTTTGTGTATGTGTGTGTGTGTGAGGTGATATAATATTATACAATATGCATTATTCTGTTTCAAGAACACTTTAAAAATCTTTGGAAAATAACCTTCTACTAACATATCACATCCAATATTGATAATCTCAACACTAATGTAACAGGCAGCAGCTTCCCACTCCACGCCCCTATTGGATGTACTCCCAGATAAAAATAAGCATCCCCAGGTATTGCTACAACCATTGCTGATGGCATTTGACGGCTGTTCATCTTCCCATTAATTGAAATAGTAACTTACCCTTATATTGTGCTTCGAGCCTGAGGATGTGCCAATCAACAAGAGCAAATTACATTGACAATCAGAATCTAATGATGTAATGTACTCAACTAAATTGTTTTGCCTTTTTGACTAAGCATAAATAATCTCATTGGCAATTGGTGTTAATTACCGAAACAAAACTTAAGTATTATCTTTCTCAATTGATCGAAATAATTGTGTTTTCTTATCACAAGTGCAACTTTCCTGTATATCCCTGTGGCTGTGTTAAATGTAAACGCTTCACAAATAATAATCGAACATTAATTTGATATACCCAATTTCTTACGACATTTGATTATGATACAATGGCTTAGGAACATGGTTATTTATGTATAGAACTGTACAGCCGGCAGCATAAATTCGCATCCATCTCATGTACTTAATAAATATGGCTAATATAACCAGATAGTTGCATTTTGAACCAGTTTTTATTCCAACAACATACGTAATTTACCATATGAGAACTATATCTGTCATCTCAGCATTAAAATTGTATCACAACATCTCAATAGTTAATACATACGTGGGTGGAAATGAAGTGAACTTATGCTGCCGACTATACATACCTGAGACTAAAGCTTCTACGGTATACATACACACACATACATAATTAACCCCGTAAAGGATTATTCAGGCTTAAGAAATACTTCCTCCTTTCTCTCCCTTGAAGTCTATGTATAGCCTTTCTTCGTCTACTTTCATCTCTCTTACTTTAACCTCTTCCTTTTCTTGATCCTAATTTTCTTTTTTGTTGTAATATATTCTTAATAATGCTCTCTCATCATTTCTCTTCATCATTGTTATCATCATTATTCTCTACTCATTTCTCGTCTTTCTTTATAGCAAGGCAAATAGGTGATGCAATACATATCACTACATACATCCATATCCATACATACATATCACTACATACATCCATATCCATACATCCATATCCATACATACATATCCATACATACATCCATATCCATACATACATATCCATAAATACATCCATATCCATACATACATATCCATACCTCCATATTCATACATCCATATCTATACATACATATCCATACATAGTTCCGTACATCCATATCTATACATCCATATCCATACCTCCATATCCATACATACATATCCATACATCCATATCCATACATACATCACTACTCGTCCGGTGATACATGTACAGGTGGCCTTGGAAATTCGTACACAGATCATTGGTTATCAGGGATTTTTATTCTGCACATACTGTAGGCATTGTTCTGCTCACTGATTCAACTATTAACCAGACAACATTAATAAAAAAAAATTGTAGTTCCCCAGATTACAACACTCTTATTTTTTTGGTGTGAGGAAATTATTGTACTCAATTTTCTAGTTGTTACGAACCCTTGATGTCACAGTGGTGTATACGAATTTCTGAAGCCGACTGTACATTAAGTTGGGAAAGGAGAGGAGCAGGAAAGGAGGAAAATAGAGGGAATCATCCAGAGTGGAGCTAGAGGCAAAAGTTTGTGAGAAGAATTCGGCTTATCAGGTGAAGAGATGACAACAATATCATTACGAAAAGTTAAGGTTATGGAAAATGGAAGACGTAAAGAAAGTTGCATGAGAGTTTTTGGTGGGGTGTCAGAATGAGGAAGAATTGGAAAGGTCATTGCAATTTGCATTAAAAATGAAAAAAACAAAAAAAACATATTTGTTTAAGAACAGACCGGGAGTGATTCGTCGCAGAAATATTGTTACAGAGTCCGAGAGAGATTATTTACTTTAAGGGGAGAGTATAGTTCAGACATTATTAGAGATTATGATTACTCCAAACTATTCCAGACAACAGGATACCATTAATTTTCTACATCTGGGTCTGTTTTCTGGCATACTTTGGAGGATTCAAGGCACTCAAATGTACCAGAAGTATACTCTCCCCTTGATTCAGATGGTGCGGTGCTATTTAACAACAGTAGAACATGTTATTCAACCCTTTACACTTATATTAGTTCATTGATCCAGCTCTCCTCCCTCTCTGACCTCTTTCTAATAATTTTCTGCCATCTGCCATCCTCCCATACTCTTTTATCACCCCCTTCTTTCCTTTCTCTTCAAAAGCTTCCAGCCTTCCTTACATCTTCTCTCATATCCCCTTCTCGCTACCACCTTTCTCACTATCCCCCCACACATCATCATTCACTCTCTCGTTTTCTTCCTTTCTCTTTTCCTCTTTCCCTGCCATCTTCCTCAAATCTTTCTTCTTTCCTCCCCACCATTGATTTCTCTATATAACCCTTTTCCTCCCTTCCTGACGCAATCCTCATATCCCCCTCCTCTTCCTCCCTCTACTACCACACACTCCATCTTCACTCTCCCACTACCACACACTGCAGGTTCACTCTTCCACAACCACAGACTGCAACTTCTCTCTCTCTCCCTGATGAAGCTACCTGTAAATCCATTCCTTCGCTCCTGTTTCTATTGTGGGAGTCTCATTTGTATTCTTTGTCTTCTTTCTCACTCACTCTCTCTGATATGTTTACGAGTTTCTCCAGCTCCTTTGAACTTCTTACAGTACAGCCACGAGCCCTAAAAATAAATATACGGCTTTGGTTGAAGCTTTGAACAATCCATCTCATCAACGAACTAATTCCAGTGAAGATCTTATTGTGTATTTATTTATTTACTGTCTCTAGGTATTCGAAGCACACCTGAGTACTAATTAGTGCTCGTGACTGTACGTCGAGTGAATGGAATGGAATCATGGTGTTATGTTGGGTGACTAAAGGTTGCATATCTTTGGAGACTGTATAGAGATAAAGTACATCTATATATATAATCTAAATGAAGAGAAGAGGGCCTGCCATTTCCCCTTCCGTGTACCATACTCAAGTTATATGTAATCCACTTCTCCCCAACCAGCCATTTCACCATGCACTCACTACCCTCCATTCCACCCACCCACCCACCCCATCTCTCTCTCTCACTCCCTCTCTCTCTCTCACACACACACACACTCTCCATTCCACCCACCCACCCCATCTCTCTCTCTCACTCCCTCTCTCTCTCACACACACACACACCCTCCATTCCACCCAACCACCCCATCTCTCTCTCTCACTCTCCTCTCTCTCTCTCTCTCTCTCTCTCTCTCTCTCTCTCTCTCTCTCTCTCTCTCTCTCTCTCTCTCTCTCTCTCTCTCTCTCTCTCTCTCTCTCTCTCTCTCTCTCTCTCTCTCTCACACACACACACACACCCTGATGGCATACAAGGCTGAGGAGGAAGTTTGTTTACCTATGTGTGAACACCAGCCCCTCCAACTTCAAGGTGTGTGTATGTGTGTGCGTAACCGTGTGTGTGTGTGTGTGTGTGTGTATGTGCATATTTGCGTGCGTGCGTGTGTGTGTGTGTGTGTGTGTATGTGCATATTTGCGTGCGTGCGTGTGTGTGTGTGTGTGTGTGTGTGTGTGCCCGTAAGCGTACACTCACAATCCAAAAATTTGTATTGCCAGTTCTTGTTGAAGTTTCGAATCATTTGACACACTAGTGAACCAATTACAACGCTTATCCTGTTTCATATTTGCTTGAGCTCGCTTATACTCGATCAGGTTATTCGAAGCAAACCTGGATACATCTATTGGATTGCAAGTGTAAAATCATGGTCTAATGTATGTACTTCAACCTGGTGAATAAAAGCGAGCTATTTGAGTTAATTTTATGAACCAAAATTGCACACACCAACAGCTATAGTTTCGGATCATTTTTCGAAGCCATCTCATTGGAAGGTGTTGCAGTACATTAGACCATAACTTTACAGTTGCCAAAAAAGGTATTGCGACAACTATTGATACAACATTAAATATATTAATGTCCATAGTTGTTTGTAGGGATATATATAAGTATGTATTACAGAAGGATATGTATATTTCCTTCTGTTATACATGCTTATAGTCCATATACAAATAGTTGTGGATATTACTAGGGTTAAAGTTCTATCAAGATTTGTCGCAATATCTTTTTTGGCAACTGTACATACATACATAGAAGTAAACGCAGGTGGGAGACTCAATTAGCAACCATCAACAATTCACAACTTATATCTCAGTCCCCTTTTTTCATACAACTGCAAGATACAATGTAATAATAAACCTGGTATACCTCTCCATGTTATTAATACCGGCACCGAGAGCATCATGGTGCCACAATTATTCCAGTTTTCGACACACACACACACACACACACACACAACCCGGGAATGGAAATATGCTACAGTTAGATTATTTCATTACAAAAGCAATTACAGCGCTGGAAAATGGCACTTGTAACAGAGAATAAACACTGCATGGGAGCTTGCAAACACCATGTTGTTGAGACCTATATACTGTAAGCTTTCACCTGACATTATGGGGAAAAGTTTTGGGTAGTTGGTAAATCTAGATAGAACAAATGAATCTTCCAAACTAGAGCATATTAATCTTCCAAACTACTCCGAGCAACAGAACACCATTACTTTCGCTCTTCTGGTCCTGTTTCCTAGCATACTCTGGAGGAATCAAATCACTCCAATATATAGAGGACATTTTCGTCACAAAAAACACCCCACTAATTACTTAATTACACATAAGACGCGGTATAGGATAATAATTAACATAGGCTACTGTCTGTATCTTTGATTAATTAGTTGTCCTATGATGCGTGTTTAATTAAAAGAAGAGTTACTTGTTTGAAATCCTAAGTGTGTCTCATATATTCTCAGCCCCGACTTTGTTACCCGGTGGTGTAGCTGAGAGAGAAGTCTGTCTTGAATGCAGTCCTTAAGTACACGTTCCACTTCCACGAATTAACACGACGCTACTAAACCCAACCATAGCCAACATAGGCTACCCAATCGTTGATGTGTGTGTGTGTGTGTGTGTGTGTGTGTGTGTGTGTAATATTAAGTAAGTAGTAACCTAAAATATGTAAAACATCTTTATTCCATTTCATTATAAATTATATATTAAGAAAAAAATTATTAGTTTAAAGACGAGGATTATGAAATTATATGTAAATATTTACCACCTAAATAAATGAAAACAAACTAGTATACAGTACGTTTCCCATGCTTTATAAATATGGACTATTAATTAAGTTACGGTTAAGTGGAAGTTTCCGCCTTTCTATAAATATATTCGAATTTCCTAAGTTTATTAGTCTAGAGGAACAATTGTCTAAAATGTTAAATTTGTCTTTACTCAAATAAGTTCTCCCTACACTAGTATAAGGAATCCTAATAAGGGAGGAGGGAAGTTTTGTGTTGGTAATTCTGAAGCAACTGAATCCTCCAAACTATTCCAAGCAACAGAACACCATTATTTTTGCTCTTCTGGTCCTGTTTCCTGGCATACTTTGGAGGAATCGAGGAACTCCAATGTAACAAAAACGAATTACCACATTAATGGCTGACCCGTACAAGCTTAGTCACTCGAGTTTTAAGTACACGAACAGAATTGTGCTTTTATCTCTTTTGGCAACTGGGAAAAGCAAAACAGGAAATGAGTGATGAGTATAGGTTGTATGACATGCGGTCTTTTAAAAAACAAACAAAACGCAAACACACACACAATTTGAAATATGGTACTCGGCAGGTGTTTCTAGAGATATATTTATTATTATTATCTTAGCCCAGTCTCATATATCAAATAATACGAAAAGGACTTGATTTTGTCCATGTTTTTTATTAGCGTACATATTCATGACTCATTATGTATAAAAACGTTTTTATGTGCTTGTATGAATGTATGTCTGAAAAAAAATAATAAATAAGAGTGTGAGTGTGTATGAATGTGTATGTACTGTATGTGTGTGTGGATGTAGACATGAATGTGTATGTATGAATGTGTGTGTGGATGTAGACATGAATGTGTATGTACTGAATATGTGTGTGTGGATGTAGGCATGAATGTGTATGTATGAATGTGTGTGTGGATGTAGGCATGAATGTGTATGTATGAATGTGTATGTACTGTAAGTGTGTGAGGATGTAGGCATGAGTGTGTATGTATGAATGTGTGTGTGGATGTAGGCATGAATGTGTATGTATGAATGTGTATGTATGAATGTGTATGTATGAATGTGTGTGTGGATGTAGGCATGAATGTGTATTTATGAATGTGTGTGTGGATGTACTGTAGGGATGAATGTGTATGTATGAATGTGTGTGTGGATGTACTGTAGGCATGGATGTAGTGTACTGTTAGAATGAGTGTCAGCGCAGGAGACAGACAGACGGACAATAGTAGTGCACCACTGGCGGGTAGAAGGTTGGGTTGGTTGGTGGCACCAGTATGGGCCGGGCGGTGGCACTGGCTGGCACTCACTCACGCTCGCTCGCCTGCTCACCCTCTTCAGCTCTTTTTTCTCATACCCTGACAAATTAGCCATGTACAGTTAGTTGTACAGTGTGGTAATATCATTGATTCAGGTCTAAAATATTCATGTACGAATATATCAAAGTGAAAATGAAAAAAATATATATAAAATGTATTGTGCATCGTGAAAAAATTGTTTGAAAGTTGCAAACGACTGTTGAAGATATGGAAAGAAGGTGTTTGTGTGCAAGCAAAAGGCATGGAGGGTAAGAGAAACCGATAACTAGTTCGCAAAGAAAATGACATACGTTTGGGTTGATGATGCAAAGGACTGATTTTTCATTATATATGTGCCAATAGATACTATGAAAATCGATATGTGTAATTATATATTTACACTTTTGATCAAGTACACTTAATTAACTTGTCAGAGGAAAAATATTTTTTGGGAAAATGTGTATAATTGACAGATACTCAGCAAACCTATTTCATTAGTTATTAAACCGAAAATTTGTGATAGAGCTGACATCCGTGATTTTGAACAGCACAATTAAATGTCAGCCCATACTTTTGTGTTTTGGGTTTTTGAAATAATACTCCCAATCCAATCAGACAAAACCTCGCACCGATTCCTAAACTATAGATAAAGCGACCCAATAAGAGCACGCAATTAAACTCCATCTAATTTGTTATTCAGCCAACACCACACGTTCCACTGGCCAGCGTCAGATAGCACACGAGCCACCCAGGCCAATGATCATTAGTTCACACATTAAGGTGGTCATTTCTTTTTTGGTACATTGGAGTGTCGTGATTCCTCCAAAATATGCCAGGAAACAGGCCCAAGTTAGTTAACAAATATAATGGTATTCTGTTGCTTGGAATAGTTTGGAGGATTCAGTTGCTCCAGATTTACTAACACAAAACCTTCCCCTTAATCCATCAGAACGACTCCCAAAAAATACTCTAAAGTTAGCGATTTTAATTTACAAAATCCATTCAGTTAACGACACCGAGTGAAGGTATATTTTACTACAATGGATTCACGCAATCATAATATTTCACAATCCTTGTCCTACCCTTTCCTGTTCTTCATGACCCATTCTTACTCAAGCACTGCCACTCTTGTCTGATAACTGTTCTACCCCCTCCCCCTTCTCCTCCTCTTCCTCTTCCTCCTCCTCCTCCTCCTCCTCCTCCTCCTCCTCCTCCTCCTCCTCCTCCTCCTCCTCCTCCTCCTCCTCCTCCTCCTCCTCCTACTCACCTTGTGCACCTGTCTTGTCTCCATCCTCATTTTGTGCACCTATCCTAACCCCTTCCTCACCATGTCAACAACAACAACAACTCGTACCTACACTGCCCCTCATTTCCTCCCTCTTTGTAATGCCTCCTTCTCACCATAAGCCCTTCTAGACTCACATAGGTTTTGTCATGCTCACTTCACCTTATCTCTTCTCTGACCTCACACCTCCTTCACTTCACCTTATCACTCCTCTGACCTCACACCTCCTTCACTTCACTTATTCCCCCCCTGATATCTCACTGTTTCTCAAAAGCTCGAGGTGTGGCTAGATTTCAGACATGCATTATTATTAGACTCTGATGGTACAGGAGAAAGCACTCTGTCGTCTCTCACTCTCACTTTGTCACTCTTGGATTTAATTTTCTATGACTTTATATATCTGTATCGTATTTACTCAGAACTAACTCAACCAAACCGAACCAGATGTATTGTAATATAACCTACCAATGCAGTCATATTAAAATGTACTCGCATTCCCTAAGCTGATTAAGCCAAATTTTTAACATCATAATCTACCACAGCCCTACTTAATTAATCTCAAAACCTAAAGTAACAAAGCATAACTTTACTAAATATTTTCCAACTTAAGTTAAAACACCTTTTCCTTATACCAAACTTAACCTAAGCTTACATAATCTGATTATCTCACACTTTTCTTGACGCAACCCAACATACACCTTAATGGGAGAGTATAATTTTGGTACATTAAAGCGCCTTGATTCCTCCAAAGTATGTCAGGAAACAGGACCAGATGAACAAAACTAATGGTGGACTGTTGCTGGGAATAGTTTGGAGGAATCATTATCTACAAAAATACTACCAAACTGTACCTTCCCCTTAATGAACCTTCCTAACCAACCTATATATTTAATAAACAAGACATGATGCAGCTCCTCTAGAAGTCTTCAAGATCCGTCTGTTGTTCTCCCTTCATCATCCCTCCTCCTTGGAAATCCCTTGGACACTAAATTATGCGAGCCCTTGTATTTGCAGCCCCTATGACTACTTACTCATGCTACACCTCACAAGTGCCTCATTAATCTCTAATCCTCAATAAAGCTCCTCTGGCCTTACCCAAAGATTATGGATATTTTTTTTCTCTCCTTTTTTTTCCTTTTTTTTTTTTTTTTTTTTTTTTTTTTTAGGCGTTAGCTATGACTAGTATTCTTGGTAATTGTGATACTTATCATATTATATTTTATCAAAATCAAGACGGAAAATTTCAAGTATGATAAATAGTTGTTCTTACAAAAATTATATTGAAAGACCTGGACATCGGCCGCATCTATATACACACCAATATCAACTCACACACACACACACACACACACACACACACACACACACACACACACACACACACACACACACACACACACCATGAATTACTGTATCTGGCAAGGGGATCAGTAGAACAAAGTTGGTGAATAAAGTGTCAGTTGTACAAGAAAATACTTCCAGGAAACATTGCAAGTCACATGAGTGCAAATTGCAAATCCTCGGTTGAATAAAATCGTCTATATTGATGTTGATACCATGACGTACAGTGTGAAATTGAAAGATAACACTGATAAGATTATTTTATTTTTACTTGACGTACATGTAAAATTAAAAGATAACACTGATAAGATACTTTTTTTTTTTTTACTTGAGGTACAGTTCCTGGCAGATGAAGAGGAAACACTGTCCCAAACACAATACGTAACAATAGATTTCAGTAGTATATTTAGTTGGTATAAGAAGGTAATTATTATTAGAAGTGTTTTCTTAATTAATGTTTTACAATACAAATCCATCTCCTTCAAATGAAACTGAAAGAAACATCTATTTAGAATCGATTTTATTCAAGTGTAGAGAGGTTAAGGAGGAAGTACAGTGTTTACAAATCTGGAGCAACTGATTCATCCAACCTATTCCAAGCAACAAAACACCATTACTTTTGTTCATTTGGTCCTGTTTCCTGGCATACTTTGGAGGCATCATGGCACTCCAGTCTATCAAAAGTATACTATCCCCTTAAGCCAGTATTTCCCCTTTATATACTCGGAACTGCACTGCTTAACTGTATGTGTTCGAAGGTGGAAGATCATCATCGTAAAACTCTTAGTGTTAGATAATTTTCTGAAATACAGTAAGAAAAATTATAGATCCATTTAAAGGGATATTTATTTTGTACGATTGATAACTATGAAATGGTTTCTCAATATAATTTTATGATGTGTTGCAGGACAGTGAGAGCATTATTGACACTCTTCGTTTAAGTGCAGGATTTTATATATCTTAAGTTGTCAATGGGAATAGAAAAGAGATTATAATAGACGTCAGTGAAAAGGATGAAATATGAAAAGTTAAGTTCGTTCACTTCAATTCAGGACAGTGTCGATCGAGAATGTCATTCCTTCAGTGGTGTGAAAAAGAATGTAGCGAGACAAACATATGGCGTTAATTAAGAATTCTTCAGTATAAATATCGACCTCAAATATTAAAATGTTGTAAATAATAATTACAGATACGTGGTTTGTGTGTATAATATCAATGATTTGTTTTGAAAAAATCTAACATTTGCGTTTTATCGTACCAATGGTGAAGGAATAACATCCATTTTCAGACAGATGCAAACTGTACAATTTGGGTTGAATAACATGGGCACGTCGAAGTGACATTTTAAGTAGAATTCGATTTGCTATAATAGTGTACAGTAGAAAAAACTAGTCGTGTATAATTAAGTGAGACATTGGAGAACGCTCATTGTTTTAGTTTTGTCGTGAAGAGATGAAACTTTATTTACCTACCTCTGGAATGAACACTTGAAACGCTGACCTAACATTTTGAAAGCATCTGTTTGACACTACATGGCAAATCAAAAGTGTCCGTATCTCCGGTCAACACTCATGGTTTTATTTACATCATAAGCGTCAGTGTATCTAGTTTACCGTGTGGAAGTGTGATCTATATACCTTATCGTGGAGTTGTGGGAGTTGTGTGGTCCTTGACACTCTCTCTGGGGTCGTAAAGCCCTTCAGGGTCACCGTCAGGATGTGTTACGTGGTGGTGGTGGCGCCTCTCAGTCTCACCATAGCCCTCTTCGTCACCACGTGTTCTGCAGTAGAGATGAAAAAAAGTGAGTAGAGATAATATATATTTATACCGGGTATAATATATAAAATTAAGCGCAGACTATTATTATAATTATATTGACAAACTGGATCAAGGGAAAAGGAAAATTTCTATGCAATTCCAAGTCACATCCAACAAAATTTTTAATATGCTTCCACTATAGCTGTGTACAGTTTGTTATATATAGTATGCAATGCGCTTCCAGGATAAAAAATGGTTTAGTGTATAAAACTAATACATATTCTATTGTAGTACATGTGGTATTCATGTAACAAGCATTTTTACACATAAACGATGCCACGACTCGAAACACATAACTGCAACGCTTTGTCAAGTCTCAAGGAATAAAGTGTAGCGTTTATCTTGTGCAGTCGGATGTTATGGCTTGTCCTCCCTCACCACTTGACTTGTCCTCCCTCACCCCTTGTCCTCCCTTTGTCCTTACCCCTTGTCCTCACCCCTTGTCCTCCCTCACCCCTTGGCTTGTCCTCCCTCACCACTTGGCTTGTCCTCCCTTACCCCTTGTCCTCCTCTTGTCCTTACCCCTTGTCCTCTCCTTGTCCTCACCCCTTGTCCTCCCTCACCCCTTTATCCTCCCTCACCCCTTGGCATGTCCTCCCTCACCCCTGACGCAGTACTTCCACGAATATTTTAGGACTACAGGAGAGGTCTTTGAGTTGGATGCTTTGCAGAATTAGCTTCGTGGGTTTTTCTCCGAGATCAGAGTTGCACAATAATAAGGACTACTTAGATAAAAAAAATTAGGGTGTTTTTATCTTTCGTGTCAACTGATTTACTCCTGGTGGTTCCTACAATCTACAATAAATTATTATTACTTAAACTATGCGTCATTTTTTTAAGCTGACAATTATTTTGGCGTGGGTCACTCGATGTGGTTTTGAATAACAGACGAAGTTATGTGTAAACACTAGAGTCTAGCAGGTAGTGTCTCGAAATTTTTGGAAGCAACTGTACACTAATAAATAACCAGTTAGCCGAGTGGAATCCCTCCTAGATAATTCCTGTTTTCGGTAACTGTGGTGTGGAGATAAATGTTTACTTATGAATGAAGGACATAAAGAAACAGATGTAAAAGTAATTCCGAAAGCGTAAGTTTATTTTGATAAGAGACTAAAACCTGAAGTAGATTTTTCTTACGCCTTCTAAGAATAGAAATAATAATTTGATTTTGCTAATAATATCTTAGATTATTATTAGTCTTCCAACAATATATTAACAAATATTCTTTTCTTGCAATCATCAAAGAATAGATAAGAATAGTATTTCCCAACATTTTCGTAGAGAAAATATGAATGTCATGTCTGTATATACTTCAGTGTAATCCTGTTAACTACATTCCTCAGAAAATATCAGAGCTGGAGATTGTCATGAGCTTGTGTTTCTTAGTACCAAGTAGGATTAATGCGTAATGGTTATCCACTTTAGACTTACTTAGGACAAATGGGAACGTGCCATCAGAGTTAAAGCGTGGACAAAATTAAAGTGGTCCTGAGTGTTGGCCAGATCCCTCCACTTAAGGTATTTGCATTCCAGTGGGGTTTTTTTTTTTCAGAGTATAGAAGTTCGATAGTTTCTTCAGAGGGTTACCTATTGTGGGGAAATAAAAGTCCAAATTTAATTGATAGTATAAGAAAATCGGCTTCTTGGGAGTTATAGGAACAGTATTATCCCTCCACGTCGTAAAACACAAACTCCCCAATTTACATACCTTTGCAATTTGGCATGGCTTGAATGTGTGTGTGTGTGTGTGTGTGTGTGTGTGTGTGTGTGTGTGTGTGTGTGTGTGTGTAATGCGGAACTCAACCGTTAACCCACAACGCACATCAACGCAACACGTCGCAGTTTAAGGTAATGTGTTGTATCTCATATGTTGTGATGCAGATTAACTCTCAGTCAGAGGAAGCATTCAGTGGAACCACAAACACGAATACTAAACTCTCCCTCCACACACTCTCAGACAACACACACACACTCCTGCTCTATTGGAAATGGAAGTCATGTCACACAAATTTCAGTTTCACTAAAAGATTTATAGACTTTGACATCTATCAATATGAAAGGCACACATGCACACACATAACATTATAATAATGTAAACGCATATACACACACACTCAATCATGCAGACTTACTCATCCACACACACATGTGTATATTGAAAGTCTGAACATTTTCACTTTGCACCATTTTACTAAATGTTTTACTAGTGAGAATTCTGTTGCAACTGATATTTATCGTGTAAAAGAAATATACGATAGTACAGCAAAATGGATAGGTTGTACCGATTCCAAATATACTTGTCTGTTTTTCATTAAAAATGGAGAAACATTTGTTCATATCTTTCGAAAGAATGCACACGGCTCTCCATTGCACATGGGAGCACTTGAATGCATTGTACAATACACTCCCCTCCACGTCTGTACTTTGTTGTGGAAAAGATTTGACATTGTCAAAGGTTTAACACCTTGAAAAGCACATACTCTGTTTGCTAGTAAGCACATCAGATAGGATATTAGATGTTTCACCTGTGACATAAGCTACTGAGCCTTAAGATTTACATAAAGGTGGTAGGGAAGAATCAACACTAAATAGGAATTTCTTCAAAGCAGACTACCATTTGTGAGGCTGTTTAGTACCCGTCAGGATTTCTTTTGAACTATTATTTAATTCTGATGCAACATGAACATAAATTTTCTGCTCATCAGTACGGAGAATAACGTAATTGTTAAATAGTGTTGTGCTTTATGTGTCTGATTCCAGCTTTTATTCCAGCTCTATCCCCAGTCTGGAATGAGAAATAGCGGTTTTAAGCTTAAAGGACAACTTTTTAATAATGACCTGCGAAAGAAATGTTCAATATCCGAGTCGTAAACTATTGGAATAAACTCCCGGCATCCGTAGTAGCAGCGAATACAGTAGAAACATTTAAACATCGCCTCGATAAATATTTTCAAGAAAAAGGATTGTAGTATTTTTTTTTTTAGTAAGAAGATGTTAGAATTAGACTTCCATTATTTTTCCCACTTTTCTATAAAACTTTCTTGTGCGTTCTTTTTTTTTTTATTAACGAGCAAGGTGTTATTTTCTACCAGTTTTTCCAACCGGAATAACCGGTGGGAGTGGTGGGTGAGGAGGAGCCTTGTCCTTTATCTATCCTTTCCTTCAACACGTAGTCTAGATTAACGTAGATAAACAGATAACCTCGTAAAATGCCACTATGGGCCTCCTGTTACCTGTACTTCCTTTGTATTCCTTTGTATTCCTAAGTGTTTGTTCAGTATAGTTTCCATCCGACTATATTAAATAATCACCTAATTTTAGTAAAGCGATGATATGTAAGCCTAACGTCACTGTTGAAGAGGAATATATTTCGTTGCAATATTTACAGCACACGATTACTCAAAAAGTTTTACCAAGAAACGGGCCTGCATAATTTTCTTGGTATCTCTGTGTCTTCATATAATATTAAGTACACTCTAGCAACCAGCGTACCGGCAGAATATTACAACCTTTGAGGACGAAATTCGGTGTTGGTAAATTTGGAGCAACTGAATCCTCCAAACTATTCCAAGCAACAGAAAGAACACTTATATTTTGGTTCATCTGGTCTTTTATCCTGGCATACTTTGGAGGAATCAAGACACTCCAATATATGTACCAAAAATGAATAAGAAGTGCTACTAATTCCACCAGACTGTGCTAGAAAACAGACTATTCACTCAACTTTGCAGAATAGTTAAGAGAAATATAAAGTTATGCAAATGTGCCACAATAGAAAGTGTTGTATGTAATGGAGGTACAATGTTGATTTTATGCAACATTCCATGGGTGTAATTTACCTTTCCTTTTTTTCATTCGCTCTCTCTACTTTATCTTGAGCGTTATGCCTACGAGATTAAAGTGTAATTCCAGTGGATGTTATTATTTATGACTCGCTAAGACCCCAGATTATAATATGATGCTTCCTCTTTCTCTGGGCTGCTTCTGATCCCTCGTCCTCCTTCCAGCCTTCCCTCCCTTACACCAACAACACTAAAGCAACACATATATACACACTAAAAAGTTCCCTGAGGCTCATCTTTTATTCATTTTTTTCGTTGTCTGTCGCTCAGATAAAAATGTAGTTTGTTGATGGAGAGACATTTGAGGTCAGTGTGAGGTTGGGAGTGTATGATTATAATTTTTCGCTTTTAACTCAGGATAATAATAATAATAATAATAATAATAATAATAAACTAAGGTGAGATTCGGTATCGGTATGTCTTGGGTTGTCGAGAATTTCAGATGTTAACGAAAATGTGTCCAAAATAAGGCAAAGTGTCCTGTATGAAGATTTTGAGAGAGAGAGAGAGAGAGAGAGAGAGAGAGAGAGAGAGAGAGAGAGAGAGAGAAAGAAAGAAAGATAGATAGATAGATAGATAGATAGATAGATAGATAGATAGATAGATAGACATATAGACAGATAGATAGATAGATAGATAGATAGATAGATAGATAGATAGATAGACAGATAGACAGATAGATACATAGATAGATAGATAGATAGATAGATAGAGAAAGTCCTATAAACAACCTTCCAATAACAATACACTTGGGTTATATCGACGTTTCAATATATCTTACGAATTACTGTGTCTGTCATTCCCTCCCACAACAAACACAGAATCTATTTTTTACTTATACTTTGTTGCACACATACATTTTCTACTTGTTTCACTGTATCTTTCTTCCTGGCCTTCATTTCTTCTGTTTATGCTAAATAATTATATCCTCTACCATTCATCATCATTCTTGAATTATTAGTGTTATCCTCTACCATAATTATCTCCTTCGTATCACCAATTATTTATTTTAACTTTATTTTGTTGTTACGTTTATATTCCATCCATTTACTTTCATCACCTTTTTTGTTTTCTTTTGTTCTCTTCACATCTGTTCTCTATGATTTTTATATTCATCTTTTATTTCTTCCTGTTCCCTCTGCTTATATTACACCTTCATCTATCTCTCCCTTTCATCTCTCACCTCTATATCTCTCCCCACTAACTCTCGTCTCCAACTCCTCTACCTTCACCTCTCATCTGTACTTAACCAATTATGCTACTCTCACTGTCCTCTCTCCATTCCAGTTGCACTTAGTCCCTCTCAGCTCTTTCTTCCTGCCTCTCCTCTCCCTTCCTCCATTTCAACTTACAACATCTCCTTCTTACCTTGTATTTCCTTTCTCCCATCGGTTCCTCCACCCCTACTTTTAAGGGGATAGTAAAGTGTTGGTAAATCTGGAGCAACTAATTCCTCCAACCTATTCCAAGCAACAGGACATAATTAAATTGGTTCATTTGGTCCTGTTTCTAGGCATACTTTGGAGGAATCAAGCAACTCCAATGTACCAAAAATATACTCTCCCCTTAAAAGCCTCCCTATCACCCTACTTCTTTCCTCCATGTATACCTTCCTTCACTACTTCTGTATACTCCTATAATTTTCCTCCTTCACTTTATTTTTTCCTTCCTAACCCTCTTCTCTTAGTTCTATGATTTTACCTCCCATAAATTTCATCTTTGCTCACTTTTTTTATCCTCCAACTTTCCCTTCCTACACCACCTCTACTTACAACAACAATATATTTCTTCTTTTTCTTTCCCTTATACCTAGACCTTTTTTCTCCCACCACCTCTCCTTCTGTAATGTCCCTCTCCCTCTCTTTGTCTCTCACACAGCATGCCCTTAAGTCTTTGTCAACGTCTTCCCTTGCCCTACTCTCATTTCTCCCCACTCTCCCACCTACTTTGTCTCCAGCTTCTCACCCCACTCCTCCCAACCACTCTCCTCCACATCTCCTCTCTCTCTCTCTCTCTCTTTCTCTCTCTCTCTCTCTCTCTCTCTCTCTCTCTCTCTCTCTCTCTCTCTCTCTCAACCCCTAACGATACCCTCTGCCCCCCCTACCCCCCTACTCCCCCCTTCCATGTCTTTCATTCCGTCCCATTGCTTTCCATTTAAGTCTCCCGTCTATCTGTATTTCCCCATTCAATATTCCTTTCAGATCCAGAGATCAGACTTTTTTTTAGAGTGGGAGAATGGAGGGCATGTGTAAGAATCTATATATGTAAGATGTGACTATTGAAACAAGAACATGAAGGAAAACCCTTCAAAAGCTCTGGCTCTTAATGATTCAAGTGAAATGAGTGAGTGAGTGAGTGAGTGAGTGAGTTGAACCCCTTTTAAGAAGTGGACTCCCCAAGAACAAGAATGAGTGAGTGAGTGAGTGAGTGAGTTGAACCCCTTTTAAGAAGTTGTCGCCCCAAGAAGAAGAAGAACAATAATTCCGATAAGACCTAGAGCTCTCGGCTTAGGCTGAATCTAAAAACAGCCTCTGACACACACACCGTACAGTAAAATGACAATCCTACCAGCACCCATACTCAGTCATACTCAGTCATATCATACTGTCCACATTCGTAAATCATACTTCTTTCACTTCGCTTCCCGAAAGCTTATTTAATTATTCTATATAGTTTTCTTCACCTCAACATACTTTCCTCGGTGCTATACCTATCCTCTTCGTCTGTCACTTCCATCTCGTATTTTTCCACCTACTTGTTTTCTGCTCTCCTCCCACGTCTACCTCTCCTTATTTCGTACCTTACCTTTATCTCTTTTATTTCAATTTGGAGTAAGCTGAATAACAATTGTAACCTCGTCGTGTCATACTGAAGTGTGTTGTGTCATACTGGGTGTTATTGAAGTGCTTGGGGTCGTTCTGTACCACACTAAACACTTGGGGATCGTGCTGTGTCATACTGAACATTGTGGTGGTGTTCCTTGGTTGTATATAAGCCTTTGTCTATCTTTTTTTTTTGTATGTAAGCTTTTGTAATCTTTTTTTTATGTATGTGGGTGTCTAGTGTATACGACGGAAATACTCCTGTCGTGTCCAGAGAATGTTATGTAAAATATGTTTAG
>JAWZYT010005639.1:62500-65000 GCA_034508575.1 Petrolisthes manimaculis
AAGTTACTACAGGCTATTAATATCAAAGGCTATTAATAATAACGAGAATGTACAAATTAGTATATGTGGTGAAATTAGTACATGTGGTGAAGTTTATCCATATATTATCAAAAGAAATGAAATATATACGTCCCTGCTTATATTATACTATCATATTATATTATTGCTTTCTATTACCATCCTCAATACTGACTTCTGCCCCTGATGTCTCCTATTTGGCACTAAGGAACTTGATATTGGGAGAAATTGACCATCTATCACTTGGGCTGTACCACCCATTCATACGTCCAACTGTACCTGCTGATATTACACTTTCTAACGTGATAATTTATTTTGTGACTCTCCTCCTCCTCAGGGACATTTCTTCGTTGGTGCTTGATTATTATTAAGGAAACTTGATTAATGTATGCCATCCATTTTGTCCCTGGCTGTCTTCTGGGAGTTGTCAGGTGAAAAGTTTAGCTTCGGCTTTTGTTGTGAGGCATTAAATTAATAATGCATTTGTTTGTGTGAGTGAATGTGTTTGGGTGTGTTTATGAGAAAGGAGAGAGAGAGAGAGAGAGAGAGAGGAGAGAGAGAGAGAGAGAGAGAGAGAGGAGAGAGAGAGAGAGAGAGAGAGAGAGAGCGAGCGAGAGAGAGAGAGAGAGAGAGACAAACAGATAGACAGACAGACAGACAGACAGACAGATAGACAGATACAGACAGACAGACAGACAGACAGACAGACAGACAGATAGGAGAGAGAGAGAGAGAGAGAGAGAGAGAGAGAGAGAGAGAGAGAGAGGGAGAGAGAGAGAGAGAGAGAGAGAGAGAGAGAGAGAGAGAGAGAAAGAGAGAGAGACAGAGAGAGAGAGAGAATTAAATGTGTGAATATCAATATGTGTGCTGATGTGTGTGTGTGAACAGTTGTGTGTACGGACAAATTACTTTTATGTGATTTTCTAACTGTGAAATTGTACCGCATGTATGTTTAACTATGTACTAAATTAATTGTAGAGAATAATGTGAAACTGTTATGAATCGATGGATAATAAATTCTTTCCGTATATAACTTCACTGATGATATTAATGATACACCGTAACATATCAGCAGAATATAGAATGGTTGCTTATGTATATTTTCAGTTTTAAATAACAACAAATAGTAATATGAAAAAAATAGTAAAAATAGTAAAAATAGTCATGAAAGAAATTGAACTAAAATGCCAGTTCAGGTAATGCAATGAATATATTCCCTATTCACTACGTACAGTATATAACCTGGGATTATAATATTATATGGGCTTCTTTACATTTGCTTAATATTTCGATAATTGAAATTCAGATAGATAAAGACGTATTATATCAAATATTTTCACCACGACGCACGTATCTATAGTTAAGGGGAGGTATAGTTCTGACATTTTTTGGAGATTACAATTCCTCCAAAGTATTCCAGGCAACAGGATACCATTATTGTTCTTTATCTGGGTCTGTTTCTTGGCATACTTTGGAGGAATCAAGGTGCTCCAATCTATCAAAAGTATACTCTCCCCTTTACGAAGACTGGAGTCCCCTCGAGGCAATTATTATAAGGTTATAATCATTGGAAAAGAATCAGGTAGTTTTTCTAACGTTAAAATAGTACATTAATTGGTATTGAAAGTTCTTCTTTAATCTAACGAAAAGGTACACAGCTTCATTAGTCAAAGATATATATACCGCATATATACCGGGTATAATAATTTAATATAATAACTGTATATGAACTGTAAGAGTTTACAATATAAACGGGTATAACATATATAACATAAAGCTGTGTAATATGTAGCTGTGAACAGAAAAGCAGGGTCGTAGAAATTTATGCATAAATTCAAAGGTAGGGCTTCAATGTAAAAGTAAAAAAAACTTTAACAATAGACAATAGTGCTGTGGTTAATTAGGCATGAATTGAAAGCTGTTTTACCACTATAATTTTCAGCAAACAAATTATTATCAAGGCAAATAGATACCGGTATGACTAAGTAAATACCATCGACGGAGCCATTAATGACGATAGATAAATAGATATGATTTTGATTCCTTTGACCTGAATAAGCAAGAGTGAAGCGTCGGCAATACAGACTCCTTTCTGTACATTATTGTCTTTGGCATGTAATGGTACTTACCAAAAAAAAAAAAAAAAGATCAACCTCCTCCAAAAAAAAATACAAATATTTATAAAACTCCATAAGCATCAGTACAAAAATGTAATATCCTGTAAGTCGCAAAGCACTGTTACAAATTTAACACAGTTCCACATTCAGTGTCACATAAGTTTAACCACGAGACCAAAAACATGTTATGAATATTTGGCAGGAATCTGCTTAAGGCTGACTGACAACGGCGAAGTTTTCACCACAGTCTTATAAAGCGGATTACTGAATGGCACCCAGAGACAAATGTACTATAGTAATCCAAAATATGTATCCAGGCTAGCTTATAATATCTGATATATTAATATATATATAAACTGGTGCAA
>JAWZYT010005640.1:0-22500 GCA_034508575.1 Petrolisthes manimaculis
TGGACATAAACAGAGAGAGAGAAGGTCCGGTTAGCTGCTTAGAGGCTTGGAACACGTGAAGAGGTAAGAGGTCCGGCCCACACCACCACAACACAACACCACACCACACCACTTGAGATGCTTCTGCCTCTATAGATGTACTGGGTGGGGGGAAATGAGCAATACCAGGCGATTCGAAGCTTTCTCTTCTTCACACTATGCATGGTCAAATATGTATGTGTATGTGTGTTTCTCTGTGTATATATATTATATATATGTGTGTGTGTGTGTATAAGTGGGTGTATATATGCATGTGTATATATGCATGTGTTTATATGTGTGTGTATATATGTGTATGTGGGTGTATATATGCATGTGTTTATATATGTGTATATGTGTATATGTGTGTATGTGTGTGTGTGGCCTGGTGATGGTGTGGTTGGGTTGTCATTCCGATACCGCCTGCTTCAGATCTCGGGGCTTCGAATCAAATGGGCTATAGGGATTGGGGATTGAGAGAGTACCGTGTCATTGGGATTGTTAAAGTACCGTGTCATTGGGATTGGGGATTGGATTGTACCGTTTCTCTTCCTCTTCTCTTCTCTCTTCCTCTTCTCTTCTCTTCTCTCTTTTCTCTCTTCCTCTCTCTTCTCTTCCTCTCTTTTCTCTTCCTCTCTCTTCTCTTCCTCTCTCTTCTCTTCCTTTCTCTTTTCTTCCTCTCTCTTCTCTGCCTCCTCATTCTCTCACCCTTCCCTTTCTTCATTTACCTCTCTTCTTTCTCTTCTCTCTCTCACCTTTACCTCCTCATTCGTTTTCTGTCTCTCCTTATCTCCCCTTTCTCTTCCTCTTCATTCATTCCCTGTCTCTCCCTTCCTCCCTTATCTCTCCCTTCCTTATCTCTCTCTTCCTTCCTTTATCCCTCTTCCCTGCCTCTCCCTTCCTCCCTTATCTCTCTCTTCCTTCCTTATCTCTCTCTTCCTTCCATTATCTCTCCCTTCCTCCCTTATCTCTCCCTTCCTTCCTTTATCTCTCTTCCCTGTCTCTCTTCCTTCCTTTATCTCCCTTCCTTCCTTTATCCCTCTTCCTTATCTCCCTTCCTTCCTTCCTCCCTCTTCTCTCCCTTCCTCCTTTATCTCTTCCTCCCTTATCTCTCCCTTCCTTCCTTATCTCTCCCTTCCTCCCTTCTCTCTCTCACCCTTATCTCTCCCTTCCTCCCTTATCCCTCTTCCTCCCTTTATCTCTCTTCCCTGTCTCTCTCTTCCTTCCTTTATCTCTCTTCCCTGTCTCCTCATTCGGTCCCTGGTTGCTCATTTGTTCTCTGCCTCTCCTTTCCTTTACTTCAATCTCCTTCCTCAGTCCATTTCCTCTGACCTGGCTCTCTCTCTCTCTCTCTCTCTCTCTCTCTCTCTCTCTCTCTCTCTCTCTCTCTCTCTCTCTCTCTCTCTCTCTCTCTCTCTCTCTCTCTCTCTCTCTCTCTCTCCTCCTTTCTTCTCTCCATCCCTCCATACTCCTCCATTCTTCTCTCCATCCCTCCATACTTAATTTTATAATCATTTTATATTAATATTATAAGTAACCTATTTTATAAGTAACCTATTTTATAAGTAACCTATTTTATAAGTAACCTATTTTATAAGTAGCCTATTTTATAAGTAACCTACTTTATAAGTAACCTACTTTATAAGTAACCTATTTTATAAGTAGCCTATTTTATAAGTAACCCATTTTATAAGTAACCCATTTTATAAGTAACCCATTTTATAAGTAACCCATTTTATAAGTAACCCATTTTATAAGTAACCCATTTTATAAGTAACCCATTTTATAAGTAACCTATTTTATAAGTAACCCATTTTATAAGTAGCCCATTTTATAAGTAGTCTATTTTATAAGTAGCCTATTTATTTTATATGTAGCCCTTTGTTCCTGCCTATTCAATTATTTTCTACCCTTTTTTACCCTTAATCCTTCTTTACCTACCTTTTTTTTAACCCTTTTTTACATTTTTTTTTTATCTTTTTACCCTTTTTTTACCCTTAGTCCTTCCTTACCTACCCTTTTCTACCCTTTTTCCTCCTCCCCTCCTCTCCCCCTTCACCCTCCACCCCTCCTCCCCCTTCCCCCTCCACCCCCCTCCTCCTCCTCCTCCACTTCCCCCACTGTTTACTTTCCCTTCAAGGTCATTACTCACAGCCCTGGGTCAAGAAAGGTATGTGCTGTTCTGATGGTCATTTCCTTTCATTCCTTTACAACACCGTCATATAGGAGAGGTGTGGTATGATAGGGAAGGGTAGGGTAGTGAAGGGTAGGTTAGGGAAGGGTAGGGTATGATAGAGAATGGAAGGGTAGGGTAGGGTAGGGTATAACCAATCACCATCTTTTAATTCACCTATAATCACTTTCCAATTTACCTATTATATATTGGATATAATTTTCTGCTGTTGTTATCTACCATTGAGGGATTAGGTTAGATTTGATTATAGGCTAAATACAAATGTTATCCTCACAACATTATGCTAAAAAATATATATAGAAGAACCAGAAATATATGAATGAATCTACAAGAGTAAGAAAAATAAAATGGAAGCTAAGTAGTTATTCTTGTAAACGCCCAGAAGCTTATGTAAACACGACTGAGACACACACACACACACACACAGACACAGACAGAAACACACACACACACACACACACACAAATTTTAAATCAAGGGACCCTGTGATGTAGTCAGAAAATTTTTTGGGAGGTTAGGTTAGCGAGTCCTTCAAATATGGCCACGAAACACACACACACACACACACACACACACACACACACACACACACCAAGAGTTAAGAGGCATATAATAAGAGTAGGCCAAGAGTTAAGAGAGAGGGTCATTTAGCTTCACGTTGAACATCATACATAATACAGTGTTCCGGCTGTAACTGGGTCGATGTGAGGTGAGTTGCTAATGAGGTGTGAGAGGGTGAGAGGGTCCTACTACAGTCCCCCAACCTGTAAGTCACTCACTCACTCACTCAGTTGGTTACTTAGTTGGTTGGTTGGTTGGTTAGTTGGTTAGTTGGTTGGTTGGTTAGTTAGTTGGTAAGTTAGTTAGTTAGTTAGTTAGCTGGATGGTTGGTTAGTTAGTTAGTTGGTAAGTTAGTTAGTAAGTTAGTTAGTTAGTTAGTTAGTTAGTCAGTCAGCCAGTCAGTCAGTCAGTTAGTTAGTCAGTTACCTACCCAGTCAGTCACCCCCCCTAGTCAGCCACCCAGCCATTCAGCCATGTAGCCAACCAGCCATGTAGGATTAACCAACTCCACCACTAATGGAATAGGCCTTACTACTACCATCAAGATCACCATAACCACCATCACTACCATCACCATAACCACCATTACTACCATCACCATCATCACTATCACTACCTCTTCTACTTCTACCACTAACGTCACTATACCACTACTACCACTAACTTCACTATCACTACCACAACTTTTGCAATGACTACTATCACCATCATCACTATCACTACCACTACTACCACTACCACCAACAATACAACCACCACAACCACCACAACCACCACTACAACCACCACTACAACCACAACTAATACTAACCTACCACTATCACTACTAATTAATAATACTACCCTCATTTTTACATTACTACTACTACAATAATTTCTCTATATAGAAACATTAATTAATTAGGCCCCCCACACACACAACCTTATCTGATCATCAATAATAATAATAATAATAATAATAATAATACCTCACTGTTATTACAACCCTAAGTTTCCATAATTATACATCAACAACAAAGCCTATGTAACCTATTTCCGCATCCCCCTAACTCTCCCCCCATGCCTGTCCCCTATACTCCCGCACCCCCAACCCCCCATGCCTGTCCCCTATACTCCCGCACCCCCAACCCCTCTCCCCAAAGTCTGTTCCCCTACTCCCGCACCCCCAACCCCCCTCCCAAAGTCTGTTCCCTATACTCCAGCACCCCCCTCCCCCCAAAGTCTGTTACCCTACTCCCTCGCACCCCTAACTCTCCCCATGCCTGTCCCCTACTCCAGCACCCCCCGAAGCCTATCCCCCTATTCCCGTACCCCCTTAACCACGAGGGGAGGCTAAGGAAGCACTGACACAATACTTGAGATAATGAGATACTGTTTAAGGAATACAGTAACTGGCTTGTCTTAAGAGTGGAGGCGCCACATCTCTGCTTAACCTTAACCTAACCTCACTCACTCACTCACTCACTCACAGTCACCCTCACCTCTTCTTCCACAAACCTAACCTAACCTAACCTAACTTAACCTCACTCACTCACTCACAGTCACCCTCACCTCCTCTTCCACAAACCTAACCTAACCTAACCTCACTCACTCACAGTCACCTCCTCCACTAACCTAACCTAACCTCACTCACTCACTCACTCACACACACTCACCTACTCCTCCACAAACCTAACCTAACCTAACCTAACCTAACCTAACCTCATCTCACTCACTCACAGTCACCTCCTCCTACTCCTCCACCTCCACAAACCTAACCTAACCTCACTCACTTACACTCACCTCCTCCTCCTCCTCCTCCTCCTCCTCCTCCTCCTCTTCCTCTTCCTCCACCTCCTCCTCCTCCTCCTCCTCCACCTCCACCTCCTCCAAACTAATTCGAGTAACAGAACACCATTATATTTGTCCATTGGGTTCTGTTTCCTGGCATACTTTGGAGGAATCAAGGCACTCCAATGTACCAAAAAAAGGTGATACTTCTTTTATGTTAAATTGGAGTACCCTGATTCCTCCAAAGTATGCCAGGAAACAACAGACCCAGATGAAGAAAAATAAATAATGATATCCTGTTGCCTGGAATACGTAGTTTGGAGGAATCATAATCTCCAAAAATATCAAAAGTATACCACCTAACCATGCCACGAAACAAGCTCCTTCCCTATAGGTGTGTGTGTGTGTTTCGTAGCCATATTTGAAGGACTCATTTACCTCCACTTTACCGACTACATCACAGGGTCCTTAAGTACGTGTGTGTGTGTGTGTGTGTGTGGTGTTTATGAATGCTTCTCTGTGTTTGGCCTCGTAGCTGCTGCACAACTGGCCAGTATGATAATGTTGGCTTAAATGTTGACTTTGAAACATTACCAACAGAGATGAGATTCCCACTGACGCCAGACTGACCGTATTACTTCAGTCTTTGAGAACCTTTAGAGGGAGTGGGAATAGGGGGACAGGCTTGGGAGGGTTTGGGGGGTGCAGGAGTAGGAGGACAGGCTTGGGAGGGTTTGGGGGGTGCAGGAGTAGGGGGACAGGCTTGGGGGGGTTATGGGTGGGTGCAGGAATAGGGGTACAGGCTTGGGGGGTGTTTGAGGGGTGCAGGAGTAGGGGTACAGGCTTGGGGGTGGGTTTGAGGGGTGCAGGAGTAAGGGGACAGGCTTGGGGGGGTTATGGGTGGGTGCAGGAATAGGGGGACATGCTTTCTACCAACCATAAGCCTGTCCCCCTATTCCTGCACCCCCCAAACTCCCCCAAGCCTGTCCCCTTCTCCCACACACCCTCAATCAACCAAGCCAACACAAGTCTAACTAACTAACTAACTACTCCTGCTGCAGTCTCTAGAGAACTTACATTACATTTAGGGTTTGCGGAAGTAAGGGGACAGGCTTGAGGGGGGGGTTAGGGGGGTGCAGGAGTAGGGGGACAGGCTTGGGGGGGGGTTTGGGGGTTGGAGGAATAGGAGGACAGGCTTGGGGGAGGTTTTGGGGGGTGCAGGAGTAGGGGGACAGGCTTGGGGAGGGGGTGGTTTGGGGGTGGGGAGGGGGTGGAATAAGGGGAAAGACTAGGGACCCCTGTGATGTAGTCAGCATATTGGAGGTAAATGAGTCCTTCAAATATTGACACGAAACAACACCACCTAAGCTTTCTGATGTATACTCTGGTCAGAAATTGTGAGTCACGAGTGTAGTACCAAAAGGGAATAAAAAATTACCCCCTTAATATCAGGCTAATAAGTGAATAAATAAATAAAATCAAGGTCAAACTTCAACCAGCATTCATTCCACAATTAGTTCTCTGTAGCATAATTATATATTCACTATCTATAAATAAATAAAATCAAGGTCAAATTTCAACCAGCATTCATTCCACAATTAGTTCTCTGTAGCCTAATTATATATTCAGTATCTCTGGGAAGCAAATTAGATCCATGCAGTTTTGAGACAGTTGCTTGCATTTGCTATCTATCATTGATTTGATAATAAGTATAATTGTTTGAAGAATTATATAACCTGATGTTGATTATATTTAAAAAGGTGAATAATGAATAAAATCGATATTAAATGACTACCCACAACTTTTAAAAAAAAATCTTGAGTATATGTTTTGATTGTAATGTGAGGCAGACAGGACACATCTTAATTATATAGAGACTGTCAACATCCATCTTCAGGGCTGGCTAAATTAATTAATAACTCAACCGTATATAATTAATTAAGTGACCCTGTGATGTAGGAAGAATATATATATATTTTTTTTTAGGTAAATGAGTCCTTCAAACATTGCCACGACACACACACACACACACACCTACACACCTACACACCTACACACACACCTACACACCCCTACACACCTACACACACCTACACACCTACACACACCTACACACTCACACACACACACACACACACACACACACACACACACACACCTACACCTACACACACACACACACACCTACACACACACATATGGAAGGAGCTTGTTTCGTGGCATGGTCAGGAGGAATCAGAAGCCTCCAATTTTCATACACGATCACATAGGGTATAATTATAAGGCCTTAAATTGCCTACTTCGCAATCGTAATTAATTAAAGCTTCATAGAATTCAGGACATGTGTGGTTCTAAATTTTTTTTGAAAATAAATAAATAAATAAAACAAATGCGTCGATTCTTTCGCTGGAAAATGATGTGTTCAGTTTTTTTGGGTATGTACTTTTTGTGTGTACTCTTTGTGTGTATTTTCTGTGTGTATTGTATTTTCTGTGTGTATTTTCTGTGTGTATTTTCATGCAGTCTGTCATCAAACTTTTTTTTTTTTTTTTTCAATATCGACATATATGCATTTTTTTTTTCCAAGTGCATAATAACGCGTCTATTGGAATTCGCTCGAAAACTACTCGATGATTTTCGGATATAGACCCCCCCTCCTTCCCCCCTCGCCCCTCGCCCCCCTCCCCTTCCCTCCTCCCCCCCATTCCCCTTCCCTCCTCCCCCCCATTCCCCTTCCCCCTCCCCCCTCCTTCCCCCCTCCTTCCCCTTCCCCCTCCCCCCTCCTTCCCCCCTCCTTCCCCCCTCGTCCCTCCCCTTCTCCCCCCTTTCCCCCTTCACCCCTCCCCTTCCCCCCTTCACCCTTCCCCCCTCGTCCCTTCCCCCCTCGTCCCTCCCCTTCCCCCCTTCACCCTTCTCCCCTCCCCTCCCTCTCCCTTCCCCCCTGCCCCCTCACCCTTCCCCCCATTCCTCACCCCCCTCCCTCACCCCCCTCCACCCCCCTCATCCCCTTCCTTTTCTCTCTCTATATATGTGTCAGAATACCGTGATTTGGCGTGATAAAGTAAAGTGGTTTGGGTGGGACAGAATACAGTAATTTTTTTCAATGATTTAGTAGAATATAGTGTGGTGTGGTTGGGACGCATATTTCGAGCAGAGTGGGCCTCACAGGAGTTTGACCAGCTGTACATACATACATACATACATTACACACCTTATTTATTTCACATACATAATCCAAGTATAAAGTGATGAAAAATTACTACATGTTTATTCCAATTACAAAAGTAGTATTGTCACGACTTTTGTCTTGTACTGTACGTAGCCACACACACACACACTCACCTGCCGTTGTGGGGTCCTGGGTGGGGAAGAAGAGGGGCGGCATGGATGAGGCGCCCCAAGGAACACCCCCCTCGTCCCCACCACCCCCACCCCCTTCCCCAAATCTTGACGATGCGTTGTACTGAAGGAGGTTGTGTGTGGTGGGGGTTGTGGGGGTGTGGGGGAGGGTGAGATTGTGGGTGAGGGTGAGATTGTGGGGTCCCAGAGAAGATGTCATGGTAGCACTTGACCACTACTATTACCACTACTACTACTACCTCCACTACTATCTCCACTACCACAGATTTAAGTCCTTTTTTATTTCGTAGGTGTAGGAGACTTGGTGTTGTTGTTGGTGTTGGTGTTGTTGTTGTTGTTGTTGTTGTTGTTGGACGTGGTGTTGTTGGTGTTGTTGTTGGCTTCTGATTCCTCCTGTCTATGCCACGAAACAAATTCATTCAATGTTGTTTGTTGTTGTTGTTGTTGGTGTTGTTGGTGTTGTTGTTGTTGTTGTTGATGGTGGTGGTGTTTGTGGTGGTGTTGGAGGCTTCTGATTCCTCCTGTCTATGCCACGAAACAAATTCATTCAATGTTGTTTGTTGTTGTTTATGTTGGTGTTATTGTTTCGTGGCATTATATGAAGGACTCTAGACTCCCTCACTTACCCACCACAATTTTCTCACTGCACATCACTCACGGGTTCCATTCGAGATAAATTGTAGCACTTCTTCATCCAATCTTATAAGAACTTTATATCTACATGGCCTCATATTTTCATCTTTGTTCCATACTTACTTCAGTCTCTTGTCCATTGTTCTATCTATCTATCTATCTCTATCTTTCTTTATTTCAGGACATTATTCTATCTATCTATCTATCTCTATCTTTCTTTATTTCAGGACATTATTGACATTGTAATTTGAAGACTATATTGTTTTGTTCTGGGAAATTTTGTTATATCATTAATAACTTTTGTTCTGATCTGTATTCGAGTGTACAAAAAAAATGTGTCATGGATAAAGATATATTTTTTTTTATAAACTATTCACTTCAAAGCAAAACTCCAAGCTATAGTATATTTCCACAATATTATATCACTAAGATTAAGATTCAGATTGTTATTATTTCCATTAATTAAATACAATGGCTTTTCTTACATAATATATTGCATTATATGAAGCTCCAAAACCGGATATATAACCTTCATTTCTCCATACATCGTCACATTCAAGATATAAGTAAAACTACTATATCTACTGTATATATATTACTTTAAGAAGTTTGTGATTGTGTATAATGAGAACTGGAGGCTTCTGATTCCTCCTGACTATGCCACGAAACAAGCTCCTTCCCTATAGGTGGTGGTGTTTCGTGGCAATATTTGAAGGACTCGTTTACCTCCAATTTTCTGACTGACTGACTGACTGACTGAATCAACACAGGGTCCCTTCAGTCGAGTTGTGTTATACATAGAGTGTGGTTGGTCACGGGTTTATGAAGTCAGGTTTTTATTTATTTATTTTTTATTTTTTTCTAAAGGTACCTCACATCACACTTGTACTCTTGTCACTCAACTACACTCATTTTTACTCGTCTTCACTCTATTCACTCGTCTCAGTCTCTTCACTCGTGTCACTAATTTTCACTTTTTTCACTCGTATTCACTACTCTTCACTTTTTTCACTCAATTTCACTTTTTATATTCGTGTTTTTTTAGCGAATGACACCCACTTTGCCACTCGGTCGTATTCGGTTGTATTCGGTGATGGGAACAGTTTAATACTCACTGATAAGACTATTATTATTATTATTATTACCGAACACAACACACAACACACACACAAACACACACACACACACACAGGGATACAGGTGGTAATGTCGTATGAAACACCTGTATATATATATATAATGAATCAATTTAAACATGTATTGATTATGATACACACAACATTATAATTATATATACTGTATGTCAACTGTTCTGACGGATTCTATTTCAACACTTTTATTTTTTTTTCTGTTCACGTATTTATTTCAACATTGTTTATTTTTTGTTCAATGCACAGTTGTTTTTTATTTATCCACGTCACAACACAACACAAGCTACATTATTTTAGTTCTTATTATACTTGTAGTCAAATGAGAAGGAAGAAATATATAAGGAATTTTAGTCAGAGGAGAAGGAGTGAATATATAAGGAATTTTAGTCAGAGGAGAAGGAAGAAATATATTAGGAATTTTAGTCAGACGAGAAGGAAGAAATATATAAGGATTTTTCAGTCAGAGGAGAAGAAGTGAATATATAAGGAATTTTAGTCAGAGGAGAAGGAAGAAATATATATATAAGGAATTTTAGTCAGACGAGAAGAAGTGAATATATAAGGAATTTCAGTCAAGAGTCAGAGGAGAAGGAGTGAGTGAATATATACGTATTTTTCAGTCTCTCTACAGTAAACGATGTGGTCCCCTTCGCTAATAATAAAGGTCCCCCTCTCTCTCCCTCTGCCTACACACGTTCATTGGCACTAAGCAATCACACTACAACACATTGGTTTGCATGGTGCTGTTTGTGTCGTGTGTGTGTCGTGGAGGTTATTTGTGGGATTGTATGAGCCACAAATTAATTATTATATTTTCATTGTGGATGTACTGCTGGCCACAAAAATTCGTACACACGCAGAAAAACAAATGTATGACTACGTAACTGCAATACAATATCATTATTATTATTATTATTATTATTATTATTATTAGGTTTGTTGTTTTGGTAATCACCGAGTCACTGGGTAGACCATTCATTGCAGTCCTTTGCAGAATAATAATAAATGACCTCTCTTTCTGTAATACCTGTGTAAGAATAATGAATGCCCTCTCTTTCTGTAATACCTGAGTAAAAATTCATGTGGGCGACTATAATTTGTTATGATCACGCAGCCGAAACCGTAATACAAGCAAGGGTCTTTTTTTTCTTTCTCCATAATTACCCTCTTTTCAGTAATCGGTGGTAATAACGCCCACAGTGCCATTGACAGTGCCAGGTCTCATAGCAGTAGTGCCAGTTGTATTATATAGTCACTAACAACACACGGGACTATCACCAATCATCACTACCACACTCAGATCATCACTACCACACTCAGATCATCACTACCACAACTCAGATCATCACTACCACAACTCAGATCATCACTACCACAACTGAGATCATCACTACCACAACTCAGATCATCACTACCACAACTCAGATCATCACTACCACAACTCAGATCATCACTACCACAACTCAGATCATCACTACCACAACTCAGATCATCACTACCACAACTCAGATCATCACTACCACAACTCAGATCATCACTACCACAACTTAGATCATCACTATCACCACCAATCAACACTATGTCAACACCAACTCTTATTATATTACAACCACAACAACAACACACAAACAAACACACACAAACACTTCTTTTCCATTCAGCCAAATTCATTCAGACAAACCTCATTATATTTTTCATAGCAGCAACAAAACTCACTCACTCACTCACTCACTCCTTATAATAATATGCTAGCTACACTTTTTATGCTATATCCTATAATTATGCTAGTTACACTTTTTTGGATATTATTAGATATTATTATTATTATTATTATTATTATTATTCACGACACGGACTTAATAATAATAATAATAATAATAATAATAATATAACATAGCTATATAAGACTTTGGAACGGACTTATGGAGACTTCAAGACAGACATGGATGGATGGATGGAAATATCGACGAAATATCGGCGTGAGAATGAAACACTTCGAAAACTTCTTGGGAAACTTTGAGATCCTAAATGACGAGTAGTTGGGTGCCAATTCTGATGAGAGAAACTTTGATATGAAGAAGCTATGACGAGACAAGACGAGACGAGACGAGATGAGACGAGATGAGGAAGGAAGGAAGGAAGGAAGGAAGGAAGGAAGGAAGGTCACACCATATCTGGGAAGGGTGTAAAGATCCCGGGGTGGTGTTGTTGGGGTGTGTGGGGTGCTGGTGGAAGGGGTAGGAGGCTGTGTGTGGGGTCGTGGGTTGGGTTGGTTTTACAGAGACGAGGAGAGCGGCGCGATGCTCACACGAACAGAGTCTGGGAAGGACTGGCTGGTGTGGCACTGGTGACTGGCTGCTGTGGCACTCGTGGATGGTGTGGTGTGTTGTGGTGTGGTGTGGCACTGGTGTGGTGTGTTGTGGTCCTGGTGTGGTGTGGTGTGGTGTAGTGTGGTGTGGTGTGGTGTGTGGTGTAGTTTAGTGTGGTGTGACTGGTGTAGTGTGGTGTGGCACTGGTGTGGTGTGGTGTGTTGTGGTGTGGTGTGGCCCTGGTGTGGTCTGGTGTGGTGTTGTGTGATGTAGTTTAGTGTGGTGTGACTGGTGTGGTGTGGTTTGTTGTGATGTGTTGTGTTGTGGTGTGGTGTGGTGTGGTGTGGTGTGGTGTGTTCTGGTCAGCCCCAGTCCACTCCATGGTGTGCTTTCATGGTTGTGTTTCCGAATTCCTCACCTGAGATTACGAAATTCCTCAGCTAAGATTACGACATTCCCCAAATATAATTACAAATCCTTAGTTTTTTGTATGGTGATATTTCCGAATTCCTTAGCCAAGATTACGAAATTCCTCAACTACAATTACGCATCCTTTAGTTTTTTTTTATGTTTGTATTTCCGAATTCTTCAGCCGAAAAAAATCTACGACATTCCTCAAATATAATTACAAATCCTTAGTTTAATATTTGTTCTCTATCACCAGAAGATACCAACCAATTGTTTGTTTGTTGTGGTGTATGTATGTATGTATGTATGTATGTATGTATGTACAGTCGCGGTCAATAATAATCATCCACATATGGGTATCTCAAACAATTTACTGTCTAATGTTTTCAAGTTCACATAATTATGATGTTGTTGTTTTAATGAAGTAGTGTGTAGCTGCTTGTATCAAATTAAAATATGGTAGTTAACGTGTGTGTGTGTGTGTTATTGTCTTAAGTAGTGTGTAGCTGCTTACATTAAATTAAAAGATGGTAGTTAACGTGTGTGTGTGTGTGTGTGTGTGTGTTATTGTCTTAAGTAGTGTGTAACTGCTTACATTAAACTAAAAGATGGTAGTTAACCTATCTATTGGAAAGTTTATCATCTAAGGAACAGAGGGAAGGTGTCAAATTTTTACGTGAGTTATTTTTATTAATGATCTTCAATCTAACCAAACTGAATTAGGCCTACCTAACTAAATTAATTAACTATATATACAGGTAGTTAGACGAGGCCTTTGTTGTTGTTTACGTTGTTGGTGTATACGAATTTCTGAGGCCGACTGTACAACCAACCATTAGCAACGAAAGCAAGGTGAAAGGTCCTCTGTTTTTTTTTTTTTTTTTTTTTTTTTTGTGTGTGTGTGTAATTCCCTTTTGATACATTGGAGTGCCTTGATTCCTCCAAAGCATGCCAGGAAACAGGCCCTAGTTAACAAGAATAAGGGTGTTCTGTTGCCTGGAATAGTTTGAAGGATTCAGTCGCTCCAGATGTATTCACCAACACAAAAAAAATATCCCCCACGTAATGAGACACAACCTTCACTTCACTTCACTTCACTTCACTTCACTTCACTTCACCCCGACAGGCATAGTTTTTTTTTTTTTTTTTTTTTTTTTTGCTTCGAGGAGTTTGGAGGAATCAGTTGCTCCAGAATTCCCCCTGTAATCAATAGAATAAAGTGCCTATAACATAACACATCCCTAGTGCCAGTTTACAGATGTCATTTTATTAGGTTCATGACTATTTTTTTTTAATCAAGTAATTGTTTTCTATTGAGCTGGACCATAATATCCAACAACAACAGGTCATATTTGTAACTCTGTGTTGTTGTAAAATGACGCTATACCCTTCCCCACGAAATATATCTAACCTAACCTGACCTAAATACACCTAACCTAACCTAACCTAACCTAACCTAACTTAACCTAACCTAAATACACCTAACTTAACCTAAATACACCTAACTTAACCTAAATACACCTAACTTAACCTAAATACACCTAACGTAACCTAACCTAACCTAACGTAACCTAACCTAACTTAACCTAACCTAACTTAACCTAACCTAACCTAACCTTACCTAACCTAACCTGACCTGACTTAAATCCCCCCAACACACACACACACACACACACACAGGTAAAAATAAAAGATCCACTGAGGAATTAGATATGGGGATAGATTATTTCAATAGAGAGTTTTATTGAATGATGGTGATAGGGTCAAGTGAGGGACAGACAGGGTAGATTGTTACGTGGTTGGCGCCAAGACACACACACACACACACAGTCACACACACACACACACACACACACACACACACACACATAAAAACACACACTCAGCTCTTTGGGGTATAGAATGTGAGAGGGAAGAATATAGATAGGCAACACACACACTAAAAAAAAAAATCACACACACACTCAGCTCTTGGGGGTATAGAATATATCTGTGTACGTCTGTGTGTTGGTTTGTGTGAATGAATATTATGTGTGTATGTGCGAGAATGTATTTGTGTATGTCTGTTCATTCATCTACATGTATCCATACAATATCATCTATCCCATCACTATTTTATAATGTATATTTTCAGCCCTTGACTGCCTTAATAAATAAATCTTTTATTATTATTATTATTATTATTATTATTATTATTATTATTATTGTTATTATTATTGTTATTGTTATTGTTATTGTTATTGTTATTGTTATTGTTATTGTTATTGTTATTGTTATTGTTATTGTTATTGTTATTATTATTGTTGTTATTATTATTATTATTATTATTATTATTATTATTATTATTATTATTATTATTATTATTATTATTATTATTATTATTATTATTATTATTATTATTATTATTATTATTATTATTATTATTACACACACTTATATGGAAGGGGTTTGTTTCAGAGTATGGTAAGGAGGAATCAGAAGCCTCCAATTTTCACACACACAGTCAGATCTTTGGGGTATAGAATGTGAGAGAGTGAGAGAGTGAGAGAGTGAGAAGAATACAGTATATATGATCATTGTTGTTGTGTAGCAGTAAATAAGTAAGTAAGTAAGGAAGGGGTCTTTTGAATACATCCTCACCTCACCTCACCTCACCTCACCTCACCTCACCTCACCTCACCTCACCTCACCTCACCTCACCTCATCTCATCTCATCTCACTCAGGTTGGGTTACCACGTGAATAATATCTTTCCCATTAATCCTCACTCTCTCCAGTTAATGTGATGAATCTTGGCTGGTTAGGTAAACATTGATACTTGAGTCTTGATCTTTCTTCTTCTCTTCTCTGCTCTGCTCTGCTCACCCACACTCACAGTTGTATATATGTGTTTGTTTGTGTGTGTGTGTGTGTGTGTGTGTGTGTGTCTGTGTGTGTGTGTGTCTGTGTTTGTTTGTTTGTTTGTGTCTGTGTGTGTGTTTGTTTGTTTGTTTGTTTGTTTGTTTGTTTGTTTGTGTGTGTGTGTGTGTGTGTGTCTGTCTCTCACTTTCTGTCTCTCTGCCTGTATGTCTGTCTCTGGCTCTCTGTCTCTCTTTCTCTCTATCTCTCTTTCTATCTATCTATCTATCTATATCTCTCTGGCTTTGACTCTCTGTCTGTCTCTCTATCTATGTCTCTCTATCTCTCTCTCTCTTTCTCTCTCTTGTTTCATGGCATAGTCAGGAGGAATCAGAAGCCTCCAACATTCAAACACGATCACAGGGTCCTAAATTAAGGTGGTATAATATATAGCACATTGTTTTTTTGGGTGGTTAATCTGGAGCAAACTATTCCAGGCAAAAGGATGCCATTATTATACTTTTTCTGACTACATCACTGGGTTTCTCTCATCCTAATTACATCAATTAAGTTAAGCTTTATTCCTCAAGTCCCATAAAGGTGTATAGATAATGTATATAAATGTATAGATAATGTATATATATATGTAAAATTTTATTGGAATACTATGGGAAAAATAAGCCCAGGTAGTATTATTATTATTATTATTATTATTATCATTATTATATATATATATTTTTTTTTTTTTTTTTTTTTTTTATTGGTTATCGTAAACAAATATATAGCATCTTTGTCCATTCATCATTTATTATTATGGGGGGAAGTTTTGCGTTGGTACCTAGTAAATCTGGAGCAACTGAATCCTCCAAACTATTCCAAGCAACAACAACAGAACACCATCATTATTTTTGTTCATATTGTTATAGTTAGTTGTGTTTTCTGGTATATAATTTTTATATATACTTTGGTGGAATCATGGCACTCCAATGTACCAACAAAAAAATAATTATTACCATCTTATATGTACTTGTCAATATCGGAAATACTTGTTGTTGTTGTTGTTGTTGTTTGTTGTGGAGGAGGATGAATTGGTAACTGTGGAAGACGATGAATTGGTAACTGTGGAAGACGATGAATTGGTAACTCTGGAAGACGATGAATTGGTAACTCTGGAAGACGATGAATTGGTAACTCTGGAAGACGATGAATTGGTAACTGTGGAAGACGATGAATTGGCAACTGTGGAAGACGATGAATTGGTAACTGTGGAAGACGATGAATTGGCAACTGTGGAAGACGATGAATTGGTAACTGTGGAAGACGATGTGTGTGTTTGTGTGTGTGTGAGAGTTTTGACAAGAGCGCAGGAAACTAATAGTCGTGTGTTTTGGGTTTTGTGTGTGTGTGTGTTTGTTTGTGTTTTTTTTTTTTTTGGTTTTGGTTCGGTAGGAAAATGATCATTTTTTTTTTTTTTTTTTTTTTTTTTCAAAAGTTTTACAGGCAAATTTTAGGAGATGTAAAACCCAGGAGGAAACTATAGGTGTGTGTTTGTTTGTTTGTTTTTGGTTTCGGTAGGAGGATAATTAAAGTTTTTTTCTTTTATTATTATATTTCAAAATTTTACTGACAAAAACTCAGATATATATATATATATATATATATATATTTCAAAAGTTTTACAGACAAATTTAGGAGATGTAGAACCGAAAAAAGTATAGTTATGTGTATTTTGGTTCGGTAGGAGGATAATTACACCACCCCGACCCGAAGGGGGGCGGTGTATTGGTTTCGGTGCCGGATATTTATTGATTTATTTATTTATCTCTTCGTGAGTTTGTTAACAGTCTAGCGTCCACAGGTTTAGCCGTATGATGTTCATTTTTTTTCTATTGATAGATATTTATCAGAAAACAAAATGATTAACTTTTGGGCAAAATCAGTAGAAGGTCAAGGTCACAAAAAAATCGTGAAATCGTGAAAATTTTTCAACATTGGGCGATTTTCAAAAATTCATATCTCTGTAAACAATAACCCGATTCATCTCAAATTTAATGGAGCCATACAAAGTATTAATATGTATTTATAGAAAAAGTTTAATCCAGATCTGATTCGGATTGGAGAAATGGCGGCCCCTTAGATTTAACATTGAAAAAACCATTTAAATAAGGCCTATTCAAGGATATGAAGGACATAAAGATAACAAAGGGCGAGTGGTCGATGCGGTGGCAGATTGATCTATAAGGGGAATGATATCTTGTTATTGTTGTTTTTATATATTGCAAAAGTTTACAGTCAAATTTAGGAGATGTGTGTGTGTGTGTGTGTGTAAACCGTATTGGCACCGAAGAGAAAGAAGGCGGCACTATAAGCTGGCACTGAGGCACCTCCAACAACAATGACGGTCTGTTCCTGCCTTCTCACAACAACCTTCTTCTCTAGAGTGCCTGTACTGTACCTCACACACACACACACACACACACTCATACTTATACACATACTCTAGTTGACCCAATTACACACACACTCACACACACACACATACATATATATTTAACTGACTGACTGACTGACTGACTGGGAGAAACATGTAACTTCGAACCCCATAATATAATACACTGTAACAACGTGAATGTGATCGCCTGTCTGTCTGTCTGTCTGTCTGTCTGTCTGTCTGTCTGGGGTGGCAATCTATTTCTTATACAAATCAATTGGGGGGATGTCAAAGAAGTATGTATGTATGTATGTATGTATGTATGTAGGTAGGTAGGTAGGGTACAGTTAGATATAGAATTTTATTGGTTGGATAGTTGTGTGTTTGATTGGGTGGATGGATGGTTGGTTGGGTGATTGGTTGATTGGTTTGTTGATTGGGTGGTTGGTTGGTTGATTGGTTGATTGGATGGTTGGTTGGTTGATTGGGTGGATGGTTGGTTGGATGGATGGTTGGTTGGTTGGTTGGTTGATTGGTTGATTGTGTGTTTGGTTGGGTGGTTGGTTGGTTGATTGATTGGGTGGATGGATGGGTGGTTGGATGACTGTATTGATTGACTGACTGACTGACTGACTGATTTATATTAGGCGCCGCAACATCGAGGTACTACGACGCCTGAGAAAGATGATGATTGAGAGGGTAGGACAGACAGACAGTATGCACAACAAAACGAAACAGATCCTCTTACGACAAGCAGGAAAAAACTGGGGAAATATTCTTAGAAGGATTGAGATTGATTGATGGATATTAGGCTTGGCAACATCGAGGTCCTATAGCGCCAGAAAAGGGTGATAGAGAGGTGTGACAGCAAGCAGGAAGGAAATAAAAAGAAAAGAGGGACAGTTGAGAGGGACATTTTATTGACTACAGGCAGTATGGTACATAAATAATCAAATATCCAACCAACCCACACTTTCCTTCCATCGTAATAAACAATATCTTGGTAATAAAGAACAACAACACGTGTATGTATGATTTTGCAGCACCTCATAATAATAATAATAATAATAATAATAATTGAGGGGGTTGCTTGAGTTGACGTAAGGTGTTGTTGTTGTTGTATGATTATAGTTTGATATGATACTGATAATTGAGAGGGTTGCTTGAGTTGACGTAAGGTGTTGTTGTTGTATGATTATAGTTTGATATGATACTGACAATTGAGGGGGTTGCTTGAGTTGACGTAAGGTGTTGTTGTTGTTGTATGATTATATTTCGATATGATACTGATTTATTTGCACGATGGAAAGGGAAAGTGTTGGTGGATATTAGACTGTGACTGTACAACAATAGCACATTCACATCACCAGTTCACCTTTCAATACAGCCATCACGTTTGTCATTATATATTCATCTTATAAAGTCATCCATATACATACATACGCGATGCACCAAGAGACTACAGCTTCCCTCAAACCAATCCCAAGAAACAAACACCCACGTACCCTCCTTCAGTAGCCCTGCTGTAGTGATGCATGAATCAGATTAAGGAATTGCAGCCAATCTACTGTAAATGTGTATACTATATCCTCAAGCTAGTGTTAGGGTATTATTATTGACATATGGATGGTAGCTGGTTTTTCTTGGTGGCACTGTTTGAAGGATCCAGTTGCCCCCCTCTTTGTTTATGGGTTATTATTATTATTATTATTATTATTATTATTAGCTTTAGTCCTGTATATAATTACGTTGGTTGGTTGGTTGGTTGGTTGGTTGGTTTGTCCTTCCATCTCACATCTGCATTAATTTAGGCTTAGTTAGTATCTGAATCCTATCCTAACTGTGTTCCTCTCTGAGCCTTATCTGCAACACACACACGCACCCCTCATTTACACTCACTCCCCTCACCCATACTCCCCTCACTCCCCTCACCCATACTCCCCTCTCACCCATACTCCCCTCACTCACTCACTCCCCTCACCTTCACTTCTCACATCACCTTCCCTCATCTTACACATACACACACACACACGCACCCCTCATTTACACTCACTCCCCTCACCCATACTCCCCTCACTCACATTCCCCTCACCTTCACTTCTCACATCACCTTCCCTCATCCTACACATACACACACACACACACCTCTCACCTTCCCTCACCCACACTCCCCTCACCCATACTCCCCTCACACCCACACTCCCCTCACCTTCACTTCTCACACACACACACACACACACACACACACACACACACACACACACACACACACACACACTTCATTCACTCACACTCCTCTCACCCATACTCTCCCCTCACACCCACACTCCCCTCACCTTCACTTCTCACACACACACACACACACACACACACACACACACACACACTTCATTCACTCACACTCCTCTCACCCACATTCCCCTCACTCACACTGCCCTCACAGATACTGCCTTCACCCTCACTCCCCTCTTTTATACTTACTCTCCTCCCTTCCCCTCACCCTCCTACCTTACCCTCACATTTACCCTCCTCCCTCACTTCCCCTCACATTTACCTCCCTTCCCCTCACCCTACTCACTTCCCCTCTTCATCTATCCCTTCTCCCTCTCCCTACTCACCCATCCACTCACCGACACTTACATAAATTACCAGGCATTGTGAAAAAGTTGTGCAATACAATTCTAAACAATATTTCTCTTGTGGCTGCCTGGGTATGTATAAATCACTAGTTCTTCATTATCACAGAAATTTCATAGATCTTTTTTTTCATAGCTCTTTTTTTTCATAGCTTTTTTTTTCATAGATTTTTTTTTTCATAGCTCTTTTTTTTTTCATAGATCTTTTTTTTCATAGCTCTTTTTTTCATAGCTCTTTTTTTATAGCTTTTTTTTCATAGCTCTTTTTTTTCACAGCTCTTTTTTTTCATAGCTTTTTTTTTTATAGATCTTTTTTTTCATAGCTCTTTTTTTTCATAGCTCTTTTTTTTCATAGTTATTTTTTTATAGCTCTTTTTTTTTCATAGTTCTTTTTTTCATAGATCTTTTTTTTCTTAGTTTTTTTTTTTCATAGCTCTTTTTTTACTACTACATAATTTATCTAACTATATCTTGATTCATTAAGTCTTTGTATTAAGTCAATGACCCTTACATTTTTTTTTCAAACTACGGGCCTTAGTAACACCCGTAGTTTAAAAAAAATTGAGGGCCCTTACTGGAGCTCATAGTATGAACCCTCCAAATAATCCAGGCCACAAAACGCTTCAGTGTTTCGAATAGGGAATCTGTTTGTTGCCTGGAGTAGTTTGGAGGGTTCATAGAGCTCCAGTAAGGGCCCTCAATTCTTTTAAAACTACCGGTGTAAGACATTCACTGAATTTTTTTTACAATATGGACGCACATCGTATAATAAATAAATAAATGCCATTAGTGCTTTCCAACGACAAGAAAAATATAAAGGTGTTAGTCAGAGAAATATGCAGAAGTCATGAGGCGTTGGTTAAAGGTCAAGAACTCGGAATATTGCTGCCAGGAATGTCCATCTAGTGAGCAAAAATGTCAAGCCTTTTTTATTGTGAAGAGAAGAGCGGCGCCTTAAGTCTAATATTCAGTTGAGAGCCTCACTTCACCCTGAGCCGGTAACAAGGCAGCACATTTAAGGGGGTGTGGGAATTGGGGGACAGGTTTGGAGTTGGGGGGTGCGGGAGTAGGGGGACAGGCTTGGGGTGGGTGGGGGGGAGGGGTAGAAAGCTTGTCCCCCTATTCCCGCACCCCCCTAACCCCCCCAAGCAATATTTTGTGGTGGTAAAATAGTGATACAATATTGTTCTCTCATCTTATAATTATACTCATAACAACAGAGGATAAAATAAATGACAAGATAGACATTGTAAATAAACGATAGATGACAAGATAGACATTAGAGATAAACTATAGATGACAGGAGAGGACAGACATCATTCTTCTTCTTCTTCTTCTTCTTCTTCTTCTTCTTCTTCTTCTGTTGTGGCCCCACCGAGGTAATCCTGGTAATAGACTAATCAATGGGAATTAAGGGGGTGCGGGAATAGGGGGACAGGCTTGGTGGGTAGATTTTTTTTCTTTTTTTGGGGGGGAGGGTGAGGGAACTGGGGGGCAGGCTTGGTGGTGGTGGGGGGGTTAGGGGGCTGCAGGAAGAGGTCAGGCTTTCTACTTCCCCCCCCCCCCTTCCAAAGTCTGTCCCCTTATTCCCGCACCCCCCAAGCCTGTCCCCTACTCCAATTTTTAATGTTTTGTGATCAAGGAAGGAAGAAATTTTTGTTGGTCTGAGATAACTACACCCATTTTCTTCTTATTATTAAGGTTCATGTAAGAAATAAGTGTGTTGTTGTTGTTGTGTTGGTTCCCGCACCCCTGTAAACCCCCCTCCCAAGCCTGTCCCCCAATTCCCGCACCCCCTTTAAGGAAAATAAATCACCAGGACCCAATACAATTTCTCCTCCAAACTATATATTCCAAGCAACAACAGACAGACAGGCAGGTCATTATTGTTTTAGTTTAACTAGTCCTCCTGTTGTCTGGCATTACTTTGGAGGAATCAAGGCACTCCAATTTAACAAAAGTTTAATTATTATTCCCTGAAGTTGTGAATCGCCGAATGTTTACATGTAGCCCCCCGTATTAAATTTTTTATCTGGGTAGGTTAGGTCAGGTGAGGTCAGACTAATTCTATTTAAATATCTAGTTCAAATATGGCGCTAATGAAGTGTTTATGCTGATTGGGTTGGGGGGGGGGGCGTGGGGTGCGCGGGGGGGGGGGGCGTCATATCTCCCCAAACATTAAAAAAAATGCG
>JAWZYT010005640.1:27500-29110 GCA_034508575.1 Petrolisthes manimaculis
GCTCTTCTTAAAGTTTACGTCCAGTATCGGATCACGGAGGGAGATAATAACATAAGAAAAAATGAAGGCTCTCTCTCTCTCTCTCTCTCTCTCTCTCTCTCTCTCTCTCTCTCTCTCTCTCTCTCTCTCTCTCTCTCTCTCTCTCTCTCTCTCTCTCTCTCTCTCAAACACACTCACACACACACACACACACACACACACACACACACACACACACACACACACACACACACAAGCCTTCCACTCCTGTAAGATGCAATGTACTGTTTTTTTTACGTTTCCCTGGCAGGCAGTCTATGAAAAATAAAATAAATAATAATAATAATAATAATAATAATAATAATAATAATAATAATAATAATAATAATAATAATAATAATAATAATAATAATAATAATAATAATATAATAATAATAATAATGAAAAAAAAAAAGTTTGGAGGAACCATTTGCTACAGAGTTACCAACAAAACTTCACTATTCCCTGAACATGACACATATTTTATTGCATAATATAATTCGAGAGACATCATTAACATTAATATGAAATTCTGTTACTGGAGTAATTATGGAGAATTTTCCAAAACGTCAAGGAAGTGAAATAAAAAAACTGACAGCGACGAGAGAAACGCTAATCATAAAACGTTCAATCGGCATCACTGAAGTATATGATGTTGGTAAATCTGGAGCAACTGAATCCTCCAAACTATTCCAACCAACAGAACACCATTATTTTCGCCCCTCTGGTTCTGTTTTCTGGCATACTTTGGAGGAATCGAGCCACACCAATGTACCAAAAAAAAGAACTATCACCTTAATTAAAGCTTGTCAGATTGTAGGAGCTCTTATTCACACATATATAATAACATAGTATTGGTAATATGTGAGCTTCGGGACATCAAACATAAGGTGAAATTATATTGGATAGATACAGTCACGAGCATAAGTTTCTTTATCACTGTAACAAACCTTTTTGGGGTTTATCAACAATTATTTATTTTACGTGAGGCCCTTCGATATTTATGCATTATAATTCCCACGTACTCACCTTCTCTCACGAGTTAGCTAGGTTTAAAGAAAGAACTGTCCCTTTTCACTGGGTTTTTATTTGGTAACAAGGTCAAGTAATAATAATTATAATATTCTTCTCCCTTCCACAGGTTATAATTCGTATATCAACTTTATAGTTAACTTGGAAGGTAACTTGGAATATCCTTCTCTTCCTTCAACCTTCGTCCTTCTCTTCCTTCAACCTTCGTCCTTCTCTTCCTTCAACCTTCGTCCTTCTCTTCCTTCAACCTTCGTCCTTCTCTTCCTTCAACCTTCGTCCTTCTCTTCCTTCAACCTTCGTCCTTCTCTTCCTTCAACCTTCGTCCTTCTCTTCCTTCAACCCTTCGTCCTTCTCTTCCTTCAACCTTCGTCCTTCTCTTCCTTCAACCTTCGTCCTTCTCTTCCTTCGTCCTTCTCTTTCTTCCTCCTTCGTCCTTCTCTTCCTCCTTCCCTTCTTTCCTCCTTCCCTTGCTTCACTGTTTATCACTCTTAATTCCTCTTTCGTCTTCTTCCTTCCTTAATTTGCACCATTTATTACTCCTCCTCCTTCTTCCTCCTTCT
>JAWZYT010005641.1:12500-17500 GCA_034508575.1 Petrolisthes manimaculis
GAGTAGAGTGGGTGATCCTTCCTTATCCACCCTGAACTCTCCGGCGGGGGTATAGTAGTCTATCTCTATCTCACTCTATCTCTATCTCACACTCTCTCTATCTCTCTGTCACTCTCTGTCACTTACTCTCTCTACACACACAAATATAGACAAATACACACATTTAAACACAAATATAGACAAATATAGACGTTTTCGCACACAAATACACATATATACACACAAATACACACATATACACTAATATACACTCACCTCCTTCCGTGTAAACTTGTCCAAATCTATAATAACACATTTTATACATGAGACAGTTGAGTAGAGTGGGTGATCCTTCCTTATCCACCCTGAACTCTCCGGCGGGGGTATAATAGTCTATCTCTATCTCACTCTATCTCTATCTCACACTCTCTCTCTCTACACACTTAAATACACACATATACACACAAATACAGACAAAAACACACATTTAAACACAAATACAGACAAATATAGACGTTTTCGCACACAAATACACATATATAGAGACATATACACTAATATACACATACCTCCTTCCGTGTATACTTGTCCAAATCTATAATAACACATTTTATACATGAGACAGTTGAGTAGAGTGGGTGATCCTTCCTTATCCACCCTGAACTCTCCGGCGGGTGTATAATAGTCATGTTCTTTGATGTGGGTACCTTTGTCTGTGCTTCCTCCTATCCGAACCATCCAGAGAAACTTGTTGATGTCTGTGGGGATAGTGAAGATAGTGGGGATAGTGAGGATGGTGTTGGTAGTGAGGATAGTAGTTATATTATTAGTGATAGTAGTAGTAGTAGTAGTTATAGTAGTTATATTGTTAGTGATAGTTGTAATAGTAGTTGTAGTAGTTATATTGTTAGTGATAGTTGTAATAGTAGTAGTAGTTGTAGTTATAGTAGTAATAGTAGTTATAGAAGTTATATTATTAGTAATAGTTGTAATAGTATTAGTAAATTACTACTACTACTACTACTACTAGTATTACTTGTATTAGTAGAATTAGTACAAGTAATACTAATAGTAAAAATAGTAGTAATATGTAATAGTAGATATATCAATAATAATAATGATGATAATAATAACACAATTTACAGTGTAATAATACTATAAACACAGTTAAATAATAATAATAATAATAATAATAATAATAATAATAATAATAATAAATACTACTACTAATAATAATAATAATAAATACTAATACTAATACTAATAATACTAATACTAATACTAATAAAAATAAATACTAATAATAATAATAAATACTAATAATAATAATACTAATAATAAAAATAATAACAACAACAACAACAACAATAATAATACTAATAACAATAATACTAATAATAACACTAATACTAATACTAATAATAATAACAACAACAACAACAACAACAACAATACTAATAATAATAAATAATAACAATAACTTACCATCAGAAGAATAACCGGTCAGACCACCGAATATAACTAACACATAGTCAACATCTAACTCCCTCATGATCTGATAGGCCTTATCTTCACTACTGGCCATGGCTTGTCCGACCCGGGATATGTGTGTGTTGTTCCATGTGTTGTTGTCTACGAGTATGGTACGGTTGGCCATGGCTGTTATCTGATATCCGTAATCCCACCAGGACATTACCTTGGCGTCCTGTTATGGAGAGAGAGAGATAGAGAGTTAATACATACATACATAATACGTAATTAATACATACATAATAAATAGTTGATACATAATTAATACAGAATAATGGTGTCATTAGTTATGAATACAGTTATAATTAACCTAACCTAATCTTAGCAATGGGCTTTGCCCACTACGGCTGCGCCGTGGGTGCTTTTGCCTGCGAAGCTGCTCGCTGCACTCACCTAGGGGGGGCCAAGCATACACAGCACAGCCATGGTGGGCAAAGCCCAGTGCTTGTAATATTAGTAATACTCACTTCCGGAGTATTATGTCTGAGCCAATAATAAGCCTCTCTGAAGTCATCAAATATTATCCGTGATCCGTCGTGTCCTCGGGCTGACAGTACAATGGAAGGGGAGCTGTACGCCTCAGATGTAACCCATGTACAATGTAACGTGTACATCACTAGGAATACAGACATGACACACACGAACAGGGTGGCTATCTGCAAATGGAGATGTACATAAATTTAGTACACTGTAATGTAAATGTACTATAATTTCCACAGTGTAACTTTTTCTGGATATTTCACAATTATTCTTGTTCTAAAATATTCAAATGTATTTCCATATGTTTAATAATGAATAGTTAAATAATAATAGTTTTTTAACACTCAAAATTTAGTTTAAAGAGTGACAAAGATAATAATAATGATAATAATAATAATAATAATAATAATACCTCATTTCTCAATAACAACAACAAACAAACAAACATATCTTACCTCACTCCTAATGAAATAACAACAATAACAACAATAATAAATAAAAACAATAAACAATAATAATAATAATAACAACAATAATAATAATAACAATAAATAATAATAATAATAAATAACTCACCTCACTTCTCATAAAATAATAAAATAACAATAAACAACAACAACAACAATAACAATAATAAATAATAATAATAATAACAATAAATAACAACAACAATAATAATAATAAATAATAACTCACCTCACTTCTCATAAAATAATAACAACAACAACAATAAACAACAAAAATAATAATAATAATAATAATAATAATAACTTACCTCACTTCTCATAAAATAATTGCCTTCAAATCGCTGTTTCTTTTTCTCAACTTTGACGTCATCAATTTGTTTCATGTAAGTCGATAAAAGCGACGACACAGCGATGCCAGATAAAATACACATCACTGGTGCCAGAACCAACATTAAACGAACCATTACACCCTGCGGAAAAATTGGTAATAATAATAATAATAATAATAATATATCTATCTACCTATAATAATAATAATGATAATAATAATAGTAATAATAATAACAACAACAATAATAATATATCTACCTATAATAATAATAATGATAATAATAATATCAATAATAATAATATATATATCATTAATAATAATAATAATATATGTATCAATAATAATAATAATAATAGTAATAATAATAATATATACAGTGATGCCAGATAAAATACACATCACTGGTGCCAGAACCAACATTAAACGCACCATTACACCCTGCGGAAAAATGGTAATAATAATAATAACAATAATAATAATATATCTATCTACCTATAATAATAATAATAATATATATATCAATAATAATAATAATAATAATAATAATAATAATAATAATAATAATAATAGTAATAATAATGATAATAGTAATATATGAATGTATGAATAATGATAATAATATATGTATGAAGGTATGAATAATAATAATAGGATCAACAATAATAATAATAATAATATTAATATTGTACTGATAACACTACTATTTGTACTATTACTACTACTAATAAAAAAAACTACTATTACTACTACTTCTACTACAATTATTACTACTACTACTACTTCTACTAATACTAATACTAATAATACCACTATTACTACTAAATTTAATTATACTCACAGCAAAATAGATGCTCAAAACGCCATAGAGAATAATAAATATATTCTCATCCGTGAGATTTGAGAAGCAGAAATACAGTCCTACTGGAAACATAAACGTCAACATCTGCAGGTCGAAATAAAAGGACGACCAAGCTGTGGGTTGATGCTCCGAGACCGACGCGATGATGGGGATGTTATTCTTGGCGTAGGACGGGTCGAGGAGGGAATAGAAGCGTCCCGTCCACGGAGCTATCTTCCCCAGGGCCGCCAGTACCGCGAGGGTCAGTACGCCCGCCGCCGCGATGGTGGAGATCACGGCACGGAAGAGAGTGTCGAATTGGTTCTTGTTGAGGTGAGAACGGACGTAATCGACGAAGGCGTGGATCTGGCACAGTCCAAACACACCAAACGCCTGGGGGGGGGGGAAGGTGTTTTAATGTTTGTTTTTTAGCACATATACATACATACACAAACACACACCTATTAGCATATCAGTTTTAATTAATATTTATAATTGAATATATATGTATATATATATATATATATATATATATACATATATATATATATATATATATATATATATATATATATATATATATATATATATATATATATATACAAGTATATACTAATATATAGTAATTTAACTAACGGTAAATAACCGCTTATAATAACTACTTACTCCCATATGTTCTGACGTAGACACAGGTTGAAATCCGACAAATGATATCTGCATGGACAATATGGTACCAATGACATACAGACTGGAATAGGCTACGTAGACACGATGTGAGAATCTCCCCGTTATCATGAGGGTTAGGACGTGTAGAGGTATTATGTTAATTAGGAAGACATAGCCACCCCATGATGATACCTGTGAAAGAGAGAGAGAGAGAGAAAGAGAGATTATTATTAGTAGTGGTAGTAGTGGTAATAGTAGTAATGGTAATAATAATGGTAATAGTAATAGTAATAATGGTAATAGTAATAATAATGATGATGATAATGATGATACCTGTAAAGAGAGAGAGGTTATTATTATTAGTAGTAGTAGTGATGGTAATAGTAGTAGTAATAGTAGTGATAATAATAGTAATAATAATGATAATGATAATGATGATACCTGTAAAAGAGAGAGAGAGAGATTATTATTATTATTAGTAGTAGTGGTAATAGTAGTAATAGTAATAGTAGTAGTAGTATTGGTAATAGTAATGGTAATAGTAATGATAATAGTAATAGTATTGGTAATGGTAATAGTAATGGTAATAATAGTAATGATAATAATAGTAGTAGTAATAATAATAATAATAATAGTAGTAGTAATAATGGTAATAATAATGATAATAGTAGTAATAATGGTAATAGTAATAATGATAATGGTAGTAATA
>JAWZYT010005641.1:25000-30000 GCA_034508575.1 Petrolisthes manimaculis
GTAATATTCTGAATGCTTTTAATTAATAATAGCCTGTTGTATTGAATGATTGGAATTTGACTATAAAACCCAAAACTAATTCATACATACTGCACATACACAATACTTACAAAAAATATAAATGCAATACTTACACTTACACCCAAACTAATTCATACATACATACACACATACACAATACTTACACACTTACACACAAAATACATAAATACACACATACACAATACTTACACACTTACACCCAAACTAATTCATATACACACATACATAAATACACACACACAAGATGGCCGCCAGTGATAGGACCCCCAATTTGAGTAAACACACACACACACACACCCAAAATACACACACACACACACACACACACTTACACAAGATGGCCGCCAGTGATAGGACGCCCATTTTGAGTAAACACATACACACAAAATACATACATACATATATACACCCAAACTAATTCACACAAACACTTACACAAATTACATACATACACACACACAAAATACATAAATACACACACACACAAATTACATACACACAAATTACACACACACACACTTACACAAATTACACACACACACACTTACACAAGATGGCCGCCAGTGATAGGACGCCCATTTTGAGTAAGGTATCTTGTTTCTCTAGTGACATCTTGAGCCATCCTCTGGTACGGTAATTGATGATTGTAGCCCCAACACCTGAAGACATCACCTGTACAGAGATAACGGTAGTAATAATAATAATAATAATAATAGTAGTAGTAGTAGTAGTAGTAGTAGTAGTAGTAATAATAGTAGTAGTAATAATAGTAGTAATAATAATAATAGTAATAATAATAGTAGTAGTAATAGTAGTAGTAGTAATAGTAGTAGTAGTAATAATAATAGTAATAATAATAGTAGTAATAGTAGTAATAATAATAATAATGATGAGAGAGAGAGACTGAGAGACTGAGAGACTGAGAGATGAGAGTGAGAGAGAGTAATAACGGTAATTGATGATCGTAGCCCCAACACCTGAAGACATCACCTGTAGAGGAAATAACGCTAATAATAATAATAATAATAATAATAATAATAGTAATAGTAGTAGTAATAGTAGTAGTAGTAGTAGTAGTAGTAGTAGTAGTAGTAGTAATAGTAGTAATAATAATAATAATAATAATAATAATAGTAATAATAATAGTAATAATAGTAGTAGTAATAGTAGTAGTAATAGTAGTAGTAATAATAATGATAATAGTAATAAATATAATAATAATAGTAATAATAATAATGGTAATCTTAATAATAATAGTAATAATAATAATAATAATGATAATAATAGTAGTAATAGTAATAATGATAATGATAATAATAATAATAATAGTAATAGTAGTAATGATGATGAGAGAGAGAGAGACAGAGAGATGAGAGTGAGAGAGAGTGAGAGAGAGTAATAACGGTAATTGATGATCGTAGCCCCAACACCTGACGACGACATCACCTGTACAGAGATAACGGTAATAATAATAATAATAATAATAATAATAATAATAATAGTAATAGTAGTAGTAGTAGTAATAATAAGGATACTGATAATAGTAATAAATATAATAGTAATAAATATAATAATAATAGTAATAATGGTAATCTTAATAATAATAATGATAATAATAATAATAGTAGTAATAATAATAATGATGAGAGAGAGAGACTGAGAGAGAGAGAGATGAGTGAGAGAGAGATATGAGAGAATATACACACAATAATAATAATAATAGTAGTAATGATAATAATAGTAATAGTAATAATAATAGTAGTAATAATAATAGTAATAATAGTAGTAATAGTAGTAGTAATAGTACTAGTAATAGTAGTAATAATAATAATAGTAGTAATAATAATAGTAATCTTAATAATAGTAGTAATAGTAATACTGATGATAATAATGATAATAATAATAATAGTAATAATGATAATGTAATAATAATAATAGTAATAGTAATAATAGTAATGATAATAATGATAATAATAATAATAATAGTAGTAATAATAGTAATAATAACAATAATAATAATAATAATTATAGTAAATATAATAAATATAAAAATAAAATTAATACTGTAATAATAATAATACCATAATGATAATAGTAATAACTACCGAGACCTAACCGGGGCATACTACCAGGACCTAACCGGGGCATACTACCGGGACCTAACCGTGACAAACTACCGGGACCTAACCGGGGCATACTTGTAAAAATATTCCGTTAAATAAAACTCTTATTAATAATTATATAACCACAAGTAATAACCCTCAATCTCAATTAACAACTCATATCCTCATTAAATCACTCACAACCTCAATTAATAACCCATAAATAACCAAAATATTGTTATAACCTTACGATTTCATTATTATTGGTTAATTTATTATATTCTCCTATTTATAACTACATAACAACCACAACTAACAATCTATAACATCAATTAACAACCTACAACCTCAAATAATAACCCATAAATAACCAAAATATGATTACAACCTTACAAATTTACGATTTTCTTATTTTTGACTAATTAATAAATCATAAATAAAACTACAACTAACTCACAACCTCAATTAACAACCCACAAAGTCAATTAACAACTCACAACCCCAATTAACAACCCACAACCTTAAATAATAACCAAAATATGATTACAACTTTACAAATATACGATATTCATATTTTTGGCTAATTAATAACCACAATTAACAACATTACAACCTCAACCAATAACCCACAACCTCAATTAACAACCCACAACCTCAATAAAACACTCACAACCTCAATTAACAACCCACAACCTTAAATAATAACCAAAATATGATTACAAATTTACAAATTTACGATTTTCTTATTTTTAGGTAATTAATAAATCATAAATAAAACTACAACTAACTCACAACCTCAATTAACAACCCACAAAGTCAATTAACAACTCACAACCCCAATTAACAACCCACAACCTTAAATAATAACCAAAATATTGCTACAACCTTACAAATTTACGATTTTCATATTTTTGGCTAATTAATAACCACAATTAACAACATTACAACCTCAACCAATAACCCACAACCTCAATTAACAACCCACAACCCCAATAAAACACTCACAACCCCAATTAATAACCCACAACCTTAAATAATAACCAAAATATGATTACAACTTTGAGAGCAGCAGGTGTCGGCTTGCTATTGGCTAAAGGCCGGCTTGAACGTAAACAAACCCTTATTTAACCTGATTTAACCCTTATTTAGCCCTTATTTAACCCTTCTAAGGCTTTCTAAGGGTAGTTTAATTTACCCTTCTGTGTGTCATGTCCTCCCAGGGGTTAATTAAGACTTATTATACTCACTAAAGGCGTTAATTAATTGAAGGAATTAATTTTATGACAGCTCGGTGATGTGCGTGGCTCGTCAGTGTTGCCAAGTCAGTCACTAACCCTCCCCCCCTTACACTGTTGCCAGATACTATTCACCCTATATCATTATCTTAATTTAATTTCCCCTATTTTTTCACTATTAATTCCCCTTCAATTATTCCCTATTTACTCGTATATTTAAGTTCAATTTCCACTATTTATTTATTGGTTCTTACAGTGTTGCCAGATCCCATTCACCCTATTTCATTATATTAATTTAATTTCCCCTATTTTTAATTCAATAATTTCCTAATTAATTACTCTTGAAAATTAGTTATATAATAAACATCAATTTCCCGTATATTATAATTATTAGTTTTTACAGTGTTGCCAGATTATATTTACCCTATTTCAATATCTTAATTTAATTTCCCCTATTTTTTTTACTATTAATTCCCCTATTTTTACTTTAATTATTCCCTATTTATTATTCAAAATAGTCGTATATTTAATAAACATCAATTTCTACTATTTCCAGTGTTGCCACATCCCATTTAACACCAAAATTTCCCCAACTTCAATATTTTAATTTAATATCCCCAATTTTACTTCAATAATTCCCTATTTACATTTGAAAATTAGTTATATATTTAGTATTTCTTTATAATTTATTTCATCTATTATAAATTTTCTATTTACTCTGAAAATTGGTACTTATAATTCCCCAATATCTAGGGTAAATTCCCCATATCTAGGGTAAATTCTCCATATCTAAGGTACATTCTCCATATCTAGGGTAAATTCTCCATACTTGGCAACACTGATAAAAACCCTTCCAGGAATAGAGTGACAGGCTTTTTCTTTTTCTTTCTATCTATATCTATCTGTCTCTATTTCTATCTATATCTTTATATCTATATCTATTTCTATCTATATCTTTATATCTATATCTATTTCTATCTATATCTTTCTATCTGTCTCTATTTCTATCTATCTCTTATCTGTCTATCTATCTATCTATCTATTTCTATCTATTTCTAGATTAGCCTTCCAACTCGTAATAAAAAAACACAATTAATTAAGTTTTTATTATTAATATTAGTATTATTATTATTACAACATTAAGTTATTATTATTATTATTAGTATTATTAAATTATTTTTTTTAGTATTATTATTATTATTACAACATTAAGTTATTATTATTATTATTATTATTATTATTATAACATTAAGTTTTTTTTTTTTTTTTTTTTAACATTTTTTAACATTTTTTTTTTTTTTAAATTATTATCATCACAAATTAGCCCCAATCATATCAGTCTTCCAATAATCATCCCCGACTTTAATAAAAAACCACTTCCTACCATAATCGACAATACAATAATGTCTGGAAAAAAACTTAGTGCCCAATACGACCTCGTAATCATCGTTCCCTGCGACTCGTATCGATCTACCATGACACAGCCACAGGTCGTCGGAAATACTAAGGTACAGGTGATCGGGGGGGTAGGAGCATCGTAGTTGGCATAGTATATCACGTGAGAGATACACGGTTGAGGCGCCAGAGTCTATGTGGACCGTAACGTGTTGGGTACGCGTTT
>JAWZYT010005641.1:45000-47500 GCA_034508575.1 Petrolisthes manimaculis
AGGTAAATAATACATTATACAGTATATATATATATATAAAATAATAGTATTGTTATAATATGTATTATATAATAATGTGTGTGAGAGAGAGAGATTATGTTTGTGTGTGTGAGAGAGAGAGAGATAGATAGAGAGTTAGTCTGTGAGAGATAGAGAGTTAGTGTGTGAGAGAGAGAGAGAGTTAGTTAATTTGTTAGTTAGTGTGTGTATAATAAACAACAACAACAACAACATAATAATGTTATTGTTATTATTTACAGGGTTGTAAGGTTCGTTTACAATCGCCATCGTCAACTGAATTATCAGCCTATACGCCCTTCTTACCCCCACCAGCCATTACACAAATTATATTCATTGCTAATCCCAATAAGGTAAGATTAATTATACACTTAATTATATACTTAATTATTCATTGATATTTATTGGTTATTTATTATAGTTATTTATTGGTTATTTATTATGGTTATTGGTTATTTATTATAGTTATTTATTTGTTATTTTATATAGTTAATTATTCGTTAATTATATAGTTAATTATTATGGTTATTTATTTATTACTAATACTATTAAGGTAAGATTAATTATACACTTAATTATTAGGGTTAATTATTGGTTATTTATTATGGTTATTGGTTATTTATTATTGTTATTTATTGGTTATTTATTATAGTTATTTATATAGTTATTTTATATAGTTAATTATATAGTTAATTATTATAGTTATTTATTTATTACTAATACTAATAAGGTAAGATTAATTATATACTTAATTATTAGGGTTAATTATAATGATTAGTTATTGTTATTTATTGGTTATTTATTATTGTTATTTATTGGTTAATTATTATGGTTATTTATTTGATATTTATTGGTTATTTATTGGTTATTTATTATAGTTATTTATTTGTTATTTATATAGTTAATTATTCGTTATTTTATATAGTTAATTATTGGTTATTTATATAGTTATTTTATATAGTTAATTATTCGTTAATTATATAGTTAATTATTATAGTTATTTATTTATTACTAATACTATTAAGGTAAGATTAATTATATACTTAATTATATAGTTAATTATTATGGTTATTTATTGGTTATTTATTTGATATTTATTGATATTTATTGGTTATTTATTATGGTTATTTATTGGTTAATTATTATAGTTATTTATTTGTTATTTATATAGTTAATTATTCGTTAATTATATAGTTAATTATTATGGTTATTTATTTATTAATTATAGGGTAAATAATATGGTTATTTATTTATTGCTAATGATAATAAGGTAAGAAAATTAGTTGTTAATTATATAGTTAATTATTATGGTTATTTATTGGTTAATTATTATGGTTAATTATATTATTAAAAATGTTTGTGTGTGTGTATGTGTGTAAATTTGATATAACACATATGGTGTAATAATGTGTTTGTATGTGTGTATATGTATGTGTGTATATAATATTTGTGGTGTTTTATGTGTATGTGTGTGTAATAATAATAATAATGTGTGTATGTATGTGTGTGTGCATATGTGTATGTGTGTAATAATAATAATAATGTGTGTATGTATGTGTGTAATAATAAAAAATAATAATAATGTGTGTATGTATGTGTGTGTGTATATAATATTTCTTGTGTTTTAATGGTGTTTTATTTATATATGTGTGTTTTAATGTGTGTGTATGTGTATGTGTGTGTGTATGTATGTGTTTGTGTATGTATATGTGTATTTATGTATGTGCATGTATGTATATGTGTGTATGTAATAATAATAATAATAATAATGTGTGTATGTATGTGTGTTTTAATGGTGTTTTATTTATATATGTGTGTTTTAATGGTGTTTTATTTATATATATGTGTTTTAATGGTGTTTTATTTATATATGTGTGTTTTAATGGTGTTTTATTTATATATATGTGTTTTAATGGTATTTTATTTATATATATGTGTTTTAATGGTGTTTTATTTATATATGTGTGTTTTAATGGTGTTTTATTTATATATGTGTGTTTTAATGGTGTTTTATTTATATATGTGTGTTTTAATGGTGTTTTATTTATATATATGTGTTTTAATGGTGTTTTATTTATATATGTGTGTTTTAATGGTGTTTTATTTATATATATGTGTTTTAATGGTGTTTTATTTATATATGTGTGTTTTAATGGTGTTTTATTTATATATGTGTGTTTTAATGTATATATATATGTGTTTTAATGGTGTTTTTATTTATATATATGTGTTTTAATGGTGTTTTATTTATATATATGTGTTTTAATGGTGTTTTATTTATATATATGTGTTTTAATGGTGTTTTATGTATATATATGTGTTTTAATGGTGTTTTATTTATATATGTGTGTTTTAATGTATGTGTATGTGTGTTTTAATGGTGTTTTCTTTATATATGTGTGTTTTCTTTATATATATGTGTGTTTTAATGTGTGTTTTTCTTTACAGGTTAACGTTTGGTTGAAGATAATGTTAAGTTACA
>JAWZYT010005641.1:57500-62500 GCA_034508575.1 Petrolisthes manimaculis
TTCTTTCTTCCTTCCTCTCTCTCTCTTTTCTTTCTTCCTTTCTCTCTCTCTTTTCTTTATCTCTCTCTCTCTTTGACTGGGGGAAGTGGGGGAGGGACTGTGTATGTATGTATGTATGTATGTATGTATGTATGTATGTGTATGTATGTATGTGTATGTATGTGTATATGTGTGTGTATATGTGTGTGTATATGTGTGTGTATATGTATGTGTATGTATATATGTATGTGTGTGTATAATATAGCATACAAAATAATACAAATAAAGTGTTTACATACATACATACACACACACACACATACACAAATTATTTTTACATTTAATGAATAATAATAATGTATATAATAAACATTCGGTGTATATTTGAGTTTATACATACATACATACACACACACACATACATACATACATACACACATACAGCAAATATAAATTAATTGTTTGTATAAATTTTTTCCATATTTATTTTTGCATTATTTTTTACTTTCACAATTTCTTGTTACACACACACACACACACACACACACATACACAAATCCTTAACACACACACATACGCATACACAAATACATTTACACACACACATATTTCCTCGCTACACACACACATACAAATTTTCATATTAAACAAACACACACACACACACACACAAACAATTTCATTTACACACACACACACACACAATCCCTCGTTACACACACACACACACATACACAATCCTTCACTACACACACACACACACAAATTTTCATATTACAAACACACACACACACACATACAATCCCTCACTACACACACACATACAAATTTCACACTACACACACAAACACACACATACAATCCCTCACTACACACACACACACCTCTACATGTCTTGTCTTGCAGTAGTAGTAGTAGTAGTAGTAGTAGTAGTGGTGATAGTAGTAGTAGTAATAGTAATCCCTTCCTCTGTGGTCTGCCAAGTAAGTTTTGATGATAATCTGAAAAGTAATAAATTAGTTACATTAAATAAACAAGCACTAACTTTATTCTATTTATTCTATTTATTCTATTTATACAATCAAATATTTATCCACCAACACTTTCCTTCCATCTGAAAAATAATAAATTAGTTATTCAGTAAATGGCTTTATTATTTTTATCTGCTCATGACAATTATTTATATAAAGCCACAATTAAATTTCTACTGACACTTTCCTTCCATCTGAAAAATAATAAATTAGTTGTTAAATAAATTGCTTTATTTTATTTCCATTTTCCTCTATCTCTATCTGTCTCTATTTCTATCTACCTCTTGTCTGTCTATCTATCTGTGTGTGTATGTATGACAGATGTGTGTGTGTGTGTGTGTATGTATGAGAGGTGTGTGTGTGTGTGTGAGAGATGTGTGTGTGTGTGTATGAGAGAGATGTGTGTGTGTATGTATGAGAGATATAGAGTAGGTGCTGTGGAAATGAGTTACTTGAGAGAGGTGTGTGTATGTGTGTATGAGAGAGGTGTGTGTGTGTTTATGTATGAGAGATATAGAGTAGGTACTGTGGAAATGAGTTACTTGAGATATGCATGTGGACTGACAAGGTGGGATGGAGAAAGTAATGAGTGTGTGTATAAGAGATGTGGTATTGAGTGTGTGTGTGTATATGAGTGAGAAGGCAAGTGGCCATCCCCTTGGGGGGGAGTTCCCTGAGGGAATGAGGCATCAGAGCTATAGATAGATAGATAGGTAATTGGTATTGAGTGTGGAGTGGTTGAGAGAATGTAAGGTGATGAGTTTGTAAAGGTGTATGTAAGTGAAGTTGTGGTGTGTGGTGTGAGAGGCAGACCACCAGTAAGATGGCAGAACAGAGTGGAAGAGTATGTAAAGGAGAGTAACATGAGGGGGAGGAGAGGGGTTGGACCAAGTAAGGAGGGAGTGTTGGAACAGGGACAACTGGAGACTTTTCTGCTGTGGCCACCCCCTTGGGGGGGGGGGGGGAGTTCCCAGAGGGAACCAGGCGTCACACCTATAGCTATAGATAAATATATAATAATTAACTAATACAAGCACTGGACTTCGCCACCCACGGCATAGCCGTGGGTGCTTTTGCCTGCGGTGCTTCTCACTTCGCTCGCGGCACCTTGTACTGTTGTTGTGTTATATTTATCTCTATTTACGTTTATCTCTCTCTACATATAATAACTTTATCTAAATACCTTTCTATCTCTACATATAATAACTAACCTACATTCTCTACATAATTACAGTACAAACCTATATATATATTTACGCTTCTCTCTCTACATAAAACCAACTAATAAAATTATATGCTTAAGTTTATATTTCATTCTCTCTCCCTCTCTCTCTCTCTCTCCACATACCTATATAAAGTGTTCAACAACATCCTCCACCACTAGATGCCTCCACCGGTGCACTGGAGCCAATATATGGTTAAGTTTCTCTCTATAAATACGTTTATATTTACTAACTGATACATTTAATGCTTCTATATATCTCTCCATACCTATATAAAGTGTTCAACAACATCCTCCACCACTAGATACACACTTAATTGATTTACTGACAATATTTATGCTATATTATTTATATTTACGCTTCTATATATCTTTTTTATGTTTCCCCGTCTCTCTCCGTACCTATATAAAGTGTTCAACAGCATCCACCACCACTAGATGCCTCCACCGGTGCACTGGAGCCAATCTTAACACCGTGTACTGTAGTCGTGTTATTATATCTATCTCTTTATATAATTAACAACCTTTCTATCTCTACATATAATAACTAACCTACATTCTCTACATAGCCTAATTACAAACCTATATATATATATTTACGCTTCTCCCTCTACATATAATAACTAACCTACATTCTCCACATAATTACAAATCTATATATATATATATTTAGGTGTCTTTCTCTACATAATAACCAATATAGGTTTACGTTTAAATGGGTTTCCTTCTCTCTCTCTCTCTCTCCCTCAGTCCATACCTATATAAAGTGTTCAACAGCATCCTCCACCACTAGATGTCTCCACTGGTCTTATATTTCCCTCTCTCTCAATAACTAATAACTAACCTAACCTAACGTTTATATTTATGCTTCTATATATATTTACCTACCTATATAAAGTGTTCAACAACATCCTCCACCACTAGATGCCTCCACCGGTGCACTGGAGCCAATATATGTTTAAGTTTCTGTCTATAAATACGTTTATATTTACTAACCGATATATTTAATACTTCTATATATCTTTCCGTACCTATATAAAGTGTTCAACAGCATCCTCCACCACTAGATGCCTCCACTGGTCATACATTTCTCTCTCTCTACATATACATATTTCCTAACCTATAATCTCTCTCTCTCTCTCTTTATATATACTAACTGATATATTTACACTTATATATATCTCTCCATACCTATATAAAGTGTTCAACAGCACCCTCCACCACTAGATGCCTCCACCGGTGCACTGGAGCCAATCTTTACACCGTGTGCTGCTGTCGTGGCTCCAGACGGTGGACCCATACGGTTCTTGATCTCGGCGGCCATCGTCATGAACGCCTGTTCTACGTTGGTCGCGTTCTTCGCCGACGTCTCCAGGAACGGGATGCCTAGGGTGTCTGCGTATTCCTGAGAGAGGGAAAATGATTAGGGTGTGCGCGAATTCAAAAAAAAAAAAAAAAAAAAAAAAAAAAAAAAAAAAGTGCGAATTCTTTAAAAAAAAAAAAAAATTGTGTGAATTCTTAAAAAAAAAAGTGTGCGAATTCTTAAAATAATAATAATAAAATGAATAAAAATAATAATAATGATGTGAATAAATGCCTAGGGTGTCTGCCTATTCTTGGGGGGGGGGATGCAGAAATAATTAGGGTACGTGTAAATTCTTTCAGAGAAAAAAAAAAAAAAAATTAAATAAAGAAATAAAAAATAAATTACTTAAATAAATGATTCTTTAAAAAAAAAATTGTAAACATTCTTGATAAATTATTATTACTACTGTATCTTATGATTATTATTATTACAGTATTATTGAAATTATTACTATTATTATAATAATTACTAAAATCATTATTATTACTAACCTTTGCAGTCTGATAGTCGACTACTTTCTTATTAGTAGTAGTAGTATTTCTATTACAATTAAAATAACTATTATCATTATTATTACTATTAAAATTACTACTATCAATACTACTACTATTACTACTATTATTACTAACCTTTGCAGTCTGATAGTCGACTACTTTATTAATACTATTACAAGTACTATTAAAATCATTACTATTAAAACTACTACTATCAATACTACTACTACTATTACTACTACTACTACTATTATTACTACTACTACTATCAATACTACTACTACTATTACTACTACTACTACTACTATTACTACTACTACTATTACTACTACTACTATTACTACTACTACTATTACTACTACTACTACTACTACTACTACTACTACTACTACTACTACTATTACTACTAACCTTTGCAGTCTGATAGTCGACTACTTTCTTATGTGTGAGATCACATTTATTTCCCACCAATAACTTGTTGACATTCTCACAAGCATATCTGTCTATTTCCTGCAGCCATTGTTTCACATTATTAAACGACTCCTGCAACGAAAAGAAAAGGTATATATTAGGATTTTGATGTGGTAATACTGCAGAAGAAAGGTTGGTAATACTGCAGAATAATAATACACACATACACACACTCTCCATTCTTTTACATTATTAAACGACTCCTGGAACGAAAGAAAAGGAATTGCTATTATTTTTTGATGTGGTAATACTGTAAAATGGTAATAAAATACATACATACACTAAAATAAGAATGGTGGAATTGTTGATGTGGTAATACTGCAAAATAATACACACACACCATCTTCTCAAACATACATACATACATACTCTCTCTCTATCTCTATCTTAAACACACACACACACTCAATCTCTCTCTCTCTCTATCTATTCCCTGC
>JAWZYT010005641.1:77500-102500 GCA_034508575.1 Petrolisthes manimaculis
TGGAAAGTGTGTGACAGTGAGGGGGGACAGATGACATTTTACTCACCAAAAACACCCCACTAATTACTTAATTACACATACTTCACTTTTATCATACGCCTGGCAACCCACTCGGTTTGTTTACATTCCACGCTGCCACCTACATACATATAGGAACATACACACAAATAGGGACATACACCCCCTCCTTTATCAACAACAATCACAAAAACAATAAAAACAACAAAAACAATCACACATAAACAAACACACAATCACACAAAAAAGGTTAAAAATTCGAGTTTTCTGATGAAGAATTTGTGTATTTTTAATTAAATATTAGATTTTAGATATTAGATTTGGAAGCTCATAATAATAATAATACCAGTAGTAATAATAATAATAATAATAATAATAATAATAATAATAATAATAATAATAATAATAATAATAATAATAATAATAATAATAATAATAATAATAATAATACCAGTAATAATAATAATAATAATAATAATAATAATAATAATAATAATAATAATAATAATAATCACAATAATAATAATAATAATAATAATAATAATAATAATAATAATAATAATAATCACAATAATAATAATAATAATAATAATAATAATAATAATAATATTTTCTAAGTTTACCTACCTAACCTAAACACATATAATTATGTACTGTACAAAAATATTATCTTTGATTTATAATAATAATAATAATGAAGGCTCCTAATTGGTATCACTGCAGATGTATTAAGGTGGTTTCCTAATTGGTACCACTGCAGAGATTAATGTTTCCTAATTGGTATCACTGCAGATGTAATAATAATAATAAAGGTTTCCTAATTGGTATCACTGCAGAGATTAATATTTCCTAATTGGTACCACTGCAGATGTAATAAAAATAATAATGAAGGCTCGTTATTGGTAACACTGCAGCCATATGTATGTATGTATGTATGTATGTATGTATGTATGTATGTATATATGTGTGTAATTAATTTCGTAAAAAAAAAAAAAAAAAAAAAAAAAAATCACTTACTATGGAAATATTTTGTAAAAGTTTTTAGAATTTGTCACTTTTTTTTTTTAATTACTCTCTTTTTTTCTCTCTCATTTCTTTCTTTCTTTCTTTTTTTATTTTTTTACCCTTTCTTTTTCTTTCTTCCTTTATTTTTTTCCTTTCTCTCTTTATTTTTTTTTCTTTCTCTCTTTCTTTCCTTTTCTCTCTTTCTTTATTTTTTTTTTTCTTTCTTTCTTTTTCTTTTTTAACTTTCATTTCCAAAAAAGACAGAAATATTTACAAATAACTAATTAATTATTTTTATTTTATTTTCTATCAATGTAAATATTATTGTTTTTTTAAGAAAGAAATATATTTACAACTAATTTATTTTCTATTAATGTAAATATTATTATTTTTTAAGAATTCATATTTCATTATAAATTCATTTCCAAAAAAATATACACACAGACAGACAGACACACAAATATATTTACAATTAATTCAATTTGTTATTTTATTTTCTATGTAAATATTAAAAAAATATTTAATTGAGTTTTGGAATTCAGTTTATTTTTTTCTTTATAAATTCCTTTCAAAATAAACATACAGACAGACACAGAAATATTTACAATTTATTCATATCATCATTATCTAACCTATGTATGTATTTATGTATGTATGTATGTATGTATGTATGTATTTATGTATGTATGTATGTATGTATGTATGTATGTATGTATGTATGTATGTATGTATATATGTATGTATGTATGTATGTATATATATATGTATATATGCATGTATGTACAGTATATATGTATGTATATATATATGTATGTATGTATGTATGTATGTATGTATGTATGTATATATATATATGAATGTATGTATATATATATGTATGTATGTATATATGTATGTATGTATGTATGTATATATGTATGTATGTATGTATGTACAGTATATATGTATGTATGTATATATGTATGAGTATATGTATGTGTATGTATATGTATGTATGTATGTATATATTAAGTTTTTTTTTTTATTCATAGTCATATCAAATTTCAGACATACAGACAGACAAAAATATTTACAATTTATTTCACTTTCTTAATTTCTAACTTATGTAAATAATTATTATCAAATTTATTTTAAGAATTCATTTATTTTTATTATTTATTAAACTAATTTCCAAAAAATTATAGCGAGTTTTTTGTTCAAATTTGTGGCACCAATTCATTTACATACACACACACACACACACACACACACACATACACACACACACACACACACACACACACACACACACACACACACACACATACACACACACACACACACACACACACACATACACACACACACACACACACACACACACACACACATACATACATACATCCTCCCTTTACACACACACGGACACACATATACATACACACATACATACATCCTCCCTTCACACACATACATACATATACATACACATACACACACACACACATATACATACATACACACACACACACATACATCCTCCTTTCACACATACATACACACACATCCTCCCTTCACACACACACACATATTACATACATACATACACACACATACACATACATCCTCCCTTCACACACGCACACACATATACACACACATCCTCCCTTCACACACACACACACACACATACACACATACAATGCAATAATTTCACTTTATTTATTATCATTATTTATCTATGCAAAAAAATTATTCAGTTTTAAAATTCACGATAACAATTTTTTATTATTAATCTTTTTCAAATTTATTTCCAAATATAAAATAATAAAAAATAAATTAATTCCCATTTTTTTTTTTTTTAGAAATTGTCTAATTTTTATTTGCATTTCCAAACCGACAGACAGACACACACACAGACAGACAAATATATATACAATTAATTCTTTGAGTTATTTTCTACCTATGTAAATATAAATTAAATTGAGTTTTAGAAGAATTCACAAATTTTTCTTTATTTATTTATAAATTCATTTCCAAAAACAGACAGACATACAGACAGACAGACAGAAATATATATATACACAAATAATTCAAATAATTCAAATAATATCGCGTTTTTTTTTTAATTTACGGTATCATTATTTTTGCAGACAATCAATTAATTTTATTACAATTAATATCAAGTTTTTATTTATCACTATTTTTGCAGACAATCAATTAATTTTATTACAATTCTTCATTATTATTTATCTACAATTCTTTATCTCTATTTTTCTTTCTTTTTCTTTATTTATCTACAATTCTTTATTATTATTTATCTACAATTCTTTATCTCTATTTTTCTTTCTTTTTCTTTATTTATCTACAATTCTTTATCTATTTTTCTTTATTTATCTTTATTTATCTGCAATTCTTTATTATTATTTATCTACAATTCTTTATCTCTATTTTTCTTTATTTATCTTTATTTATCCATCTTTCTTTATATTTATCTATCTTTAATTATTTAAACTACAAAAATAATAATTATTTTTGCAGACAATCAATTCACTTTTTATCAATAATTTCTTTACCCTATGCAAATTAGAATTAACGATATCAATATTTTTGCAGACAATAATTGTTTACTTTTTTATAATTGTTTACCTCAAATTTATTTATAATTCCTTAAACTATGAAAATAATATCAAGTTTTTTTCAAATTCACGGTATCACTATTTTTTTGCAGACAATCAATTAATTTTATTACAATTATTATCAAGTTTTTATTTATCACTATTTTTTTGCAGACAATCAATTCACTTTTATCTACAATTCTTTATCTCTATTTTTCTTTATTTATCTACAATTCGTTATCGTTATTTATCTACAATTCTTTATCTCTATTTTTCTTTATTTATCAACAATTCTTTATCATTATTCATCTTTCATTTATCCCCAATTCTTTCTTTATTTATCTGCAATTATTTATCTTTATCTATACCCAATACTTTATCATTATTTATCTTTCATTTATCTGGAATTATTTATCTTTATTTATCTTTATATTTTCTTTAAACTACGAAAACAAAATGGAGTCCAATAATTTGTCGTCCCAATCGCAAAGTTGGTCTATGGGGAACGGCATTCGACTTAAATTATACCATCGCTTTGTGGTCAACAGCGACACCAACCTCAACAGGGTCTTGGCTCGGAGTCCGGACTGTCTCGAACACCTGTGGAAGCCCTCGAAGTCCGTGGGGGGGGGCCGGGGCGGGGGTTCGCGTCTTTCTCGCCTCCGTTCCGATTTCACTTTCCTTTTCGCGTTTTTGTCGTCGTGTTTGCGTTTTAAATCGCCGCTCTTTGGTGCTTTCTCAAGTTTGGGTAGTGATGATGATGATGGTGGTAGTGGGGATAGTGTGGTAGTACCGGTAGTAGTGGTAGTAGTAGTATCGGTAGTTAATTTTTTCTTGGTAGCAGTCGAGATATTTCCACTTTGGGTAAAGAACTCCCTAATATCTTTCCCTTCGTGTACACCGACGCCAACCCCCTTCGTCTTTGGGGTCCGCGAAGTCTTTGGGGTGCTTGGGGTCGGGGAGCGGTGTGTGTGTGTGTGCGTGTGTGTGTGTGTGGGGCTGGAGAGCGTCGCACACTCTTCCCTCTCCTCGCATTTAATATTTTTCCCCGACGGAGATTTTTGCATACTGAAGAAAGACCTTATATCTCTAGTAGTAGTAGTGGTAGTAGTGGTAGTGGTAGTGGTAGTAGCGGTAGTAGTAGAGGTATGATCTAGTTTAATCTTTTTAACAGTAGGAGAGACTGTAATTGGAGATCGATCTAGCTTCACCTTTTTAACAGTAGGAGAGACTGTAGTTGAGGTATGATCAACCTTCATCTTTTTTACAGTAGGAGAGACTGCAACTGTATGATCTAGCTTCGTCTTTTTAACAGTAGGTGAGACTGCAACTGTATGATCTAGCTTTGTCTTTTTAACAGTAGGAGAGACTGTAGTTGTTGAGGCATGATCGACCTTCATCTTTTTTACAGTAGGAGAGACTGCAACTGTATGATCAAGCTTCGTCTTTTTAACAGGAGGAGAGACTGTAGTTGTCAAATCGTCACCTTCTATGATACTACTGTTTGAGTCGCTTATCATGACTTTAGCCTTTAATTTAGCACCTCTCGCTTGCCATTCTCTATTGAGCGACGTTGGCGATCGAGGCGACTTGCTACCCACTTTACTACTACTACTACTACTACTACTACTACTATTAGTGCCTTTGTTATGATTATTAGTAGTGGCGGTAGTAGTGGTAGTTGTAGACGAATAGGGTGAGGTAGTAGTAGTAGTAGTAGTGGTTGTAGTAGTAGTGGTTGTAGTAGATGTTGTAAATTCATTATCATTACTGTTATAAGTTGTAATATCACAAGTTGAGTCGGTCACGCCTGCTTGTTGGTCGTGGATGAGAACCTGGGCTTTCAGTTTGGCGCCGCGGCCGTGCCATTCGCGGGGCGGGGACGCGTAGCTCGCCCCCGCGCCCCCGACCGCCCCCGCATGGTGTCCCTGTGGGGGTGTGTGGTAGGGGGGGTCCCTAACGCAACTCCTCCTCCTTTCTCTCGTAGGTGTGAGGTGCGGTTGAGTTGGCAACACTGGTTTTAGGTCGACGACAGGCGGGATTATTTTTTCTTTCTGTTTTTGCTGTTGTTGTTGTTGTTGTTGTTGATGGGTATCTTCCTGTTGTTTACTGTTGCTACTGTTGCTGGAGTTCTGTTGTTTGGTATCCTTCTGTTTACTGTTGTCCTGTTTACTTAAGTCCTGTTTATCAATCTTAGAAATACCATTCTTTTTCAAATTACTATTACTACCACTACTACTACTATCACTACTACTACTACTACTACCACTATGAGTTATGGTAGTTCCCTCTACATTACTACCACCACTACTACCACCACTACTACCACTACTACTACTACTACTACTACTAACTGTATTTACAATATTAGACAAACTTTCCAATAATTTATAACTAGGCCTTCTTTCTCTCACGGCTCTAACTATATTTTTATTATTATCATTATTTTCATTATTATTATCATTATTTTCATTATTATTATCATTATTTTCATTATTATTATCATTATTATCATTATTTTCATTATTATTATCATTATTTTCATTATTATTATCATTATTATCATTATTTTCATTATTATTATCATTATTTTCATTTTTATTATCAATATTAATATTATCATTATTTTCAATTTTATTATCAATATTAATATCAATAATATTTGTAGGATTATTTATGTCATCTTGTATGTGTGTTTGTTGTTGTGGTGTGTGTTTGTGTGTTTGTTGTTGTTGATCATCTTGCGTGTGTTTGTGTGTTTTTTCTTCATCTTGCGTGCGTTCGTGTGTGTGTTTGTGTGTTTTTTCTTCATCTTGCGTGCGTTCGTGTGTGTGTTTGTGTGTGTGTTGATCATCTTGCGTGTGTTTGTGTGTGTGTCCAAGCGAATCACAATCAATATTTTCATCATTTTCTTCACTCACTCTTTTTCTCTTTAATTTTCTGCTTTTCTCGGGTTTACGTTTGATGTGGACGTGTGTGTTTGGTTCGGTGTTTGGTTCGGTGGTGTTTGTGTTTGTGGTGTTTGGTTCTGTGTTTGGTTCCGTGGTGTTTGTGTTTGTTGTGTTTAGATCTGTGTTTGGTTTGGTGGTGTTTGTTTCGGTGTTTGTGTTTAGTTCCGTGTTTGGTTCGGTGGTGTTTGTGTTTGTCGTGTTTAGTTTTGTGTTTGTGTTTGTGGTGTTTAGTTCCGTGTTTGATTCAGTGGTGTTTGTGTTTGTGGTGTTTGTTTCGGTGTTTGTGTTTAGTTCGGTGGTGTTTGTGTTTATGTTTGTTGTGTTTAGTTCTGTGTTTGGTTCCGTGGTGTTTATGTTTGCCGTGTTTAGTTCGGTGTTTGTGTTTGTACTTGTCATGTTTAGTTCGGTGTTTGTTTCTGTGTTTGGTTCGGTGTTTGTGTTTGTATTTGCCTCCGATGGCGTGTGCGTTTGTTCCTCGTTTGTCAACAAAGTGGGGGTGGGGGTGGAGGGGGGGATTAGGAGGGTGCCTTTGATGGGGGCGGGGGCAGGAGGGATTAGGGGGGCTCCTTTATGATCTACCTTACTACTACTACCACTACCACCACTACTACTACTACTACCACCACTACTACTACTACTACTACCACTACCACCACTACTACCACCACTACCACCACTATTACCACTACCACCACTACCACCACCACTACCACCACTACTACTACCACTACTACTACTACTACTACTATTTTTCTTAGTAGTACCAAAATCACTCACTAGCAATTGTCCGCCATCTTTGTTGTTGTTGTTGTTGTTATTGTTTTTGTTGTTGTTGTTGTTTACGCGGAGGGCCGAACTCTCGCTCGCGTGTCTCGACCTGTTAGTCGTCGCCGCTGCTGCTGTTGTTGTTGTTGTTGTTGAGGTTCGACTGCTGACTATCATCGCTGACTTGGATCGTAGTCGGCGGCGGCGTTGTCGTCGCGGCGGTCCCACGTTGGAACGCGTCGATTTTTTACACGCGTCTGCTGCGTTTGTGTTTGTGTTTGTAATGTCTATCTCTCTCTCTCTCTTTAATTTTTCTTCATCTTTTTCTCTTTTTAATTTTTCTCCGTCTTTTTCTCTCTTTAATTTTTCTCCATCCTTTTCTCCATCTTTTTCTCTCTTTAATTTCTCTCCGTCTTTATCTCTCTTTAATTTTTCTCCATCTTTTTCTCTCTTTAATTTCTCTCCGTCTTTTTCTCTCTTTAATTTTTCTTCGTCTTTTTCTCTCTTTAATTTTTCTCCGTCTTTTTCTTTATCGTTTATCTCTCTCTTTAATTTTTCTCCATCTTTTTCTCTCTCTTTTTCTTTATCGTTTGTATTTATCTCTCTCTTTAATTTTCCTTCATCTTTTTCATTAACCTCTTTCTTTAATTTTCTTCCTCTGTCTTTTTCTTTCTCATTTATCTCTTTTTTCTTTAATTTTCCTTCTTTTTCTTTTTCTGACTTGGTAACAACGTCGTCAATCTTTGGTTGTTCGGATATAATGGTTGTGGTAACAATGAGTGTCTTCTTGGAGGGGGAGGGGGGTGCCGGGGCGGGGGTCTGGGGGGCTCCTTTCCGGGGGCGACCTTTCCGCGGAGACACAATCCCCAATATCTCGTTCACCGTCCTTCCCTCGACACCATTGGCAACACTGGGTTCGGTCGCACTCGAATTGGCAACACTGGGTTCGGTGGCATTCGAATTGGCGACACTGTGTTCTGTGGCATCCGACTTGGCGACACTGGGATCTGCCGCATTCGAACTGGCAACACTGGGTTCGGCGGCACTCGAATTGGCAACGCTGGGTTCGGAAACGGACTTGGTATCACTGTCCGACTTCGCGATTTCGCACTTTGAAAATTCGTCGTCGTTTTCGTCGCGAATTTTCACCGCACTCTCGCCCACTGTCTGTTGTTGTTGTTCTATTTGTTGTTGTTGTTGTTGTTCTACTTGTTGTTGTTGTTGTTCTATCTGTTGTTGTTGTTGTTTATCTATATCTGTTATACACCTACTCCTCCTTCTCAATCTCTTTACTACACTGTGTTGAGAATTTGTACTGGTATTGGTAACAGTGGTATTTTCAGTGTTACCACCTACGACACCTACAATGCCACTTAAATGTTTGGTTGGGTGAGACTCTTTTCTGGCAACACTGCTGACATTTTCTCTAAGTTTGGGTATTGCTGTCGTCGTTGTTGTTGTTGTTGTTTTAGATAGGGGTGTTGTTGTTGTTGTTGTTGTTTGAGATTCATTAAGTTGGTGTGTATTTAATCTGGCAACAATGGGATCGCATTTGGCCGCGGGTCGTCTCTGCGGACTTTTAATACCAATGTGCGGGGTCTTGGTAATAATGGCGTCCTTTTTAGGCGACGATTTATTTCCGGCGAGTTTCCAAACTTGTCGGACGGGCGTGTGAATCGACTTTCCGTTGTTGTTGTTGTTGTTGTTGTTGCCTTTCATGGTCAGTATCGGACTGGGGACGAAATTCTCCAAGTCCTCTACGTTGGGGAACAGGAAGTGACTGGGGTTGACGAACACGACGTTGTTGGCGTCCGTCACGTAACCGATCTGGTTCGTCACGTCTCCGAGGGCCGAGTCGCCCACGAAGATGGCGTCCATACTGGCGTACACCTTGAAGTTGGGGTTCTGGGGTTCGGTGAGCAGCACGGACAACTGTTGTTCGTTGAGCGACGGGAGCGTGAACAGATCCAGCTCCACCGTTGGTATGTTCTCCGCTATCGTTGTCTCCGTCTCCGCCGCGTCTCTCTTCTGCTTCACCAGTACTATGGGTTTGTTCTCGAGGTCGACGTTCTCCGCCTCCTCCTCCTCGTCGAATAGTGAGTCCAGGTCTGACAGGTCGGTGCTCTCGTATTCCTCCAGGTCCACTTTCCTCGGTCGTCCGGGTCCTCGCTTTTTTTTCCGCCAGTGTCGACGCATGGGTTTCCCGCCGCCGCCGCCGCCACCGTTCGTTTGGCGTTGTCGTCGGCGCGTCTTGGGTGTGTAGTTCTCGCTGTCCTGGCATTCCCTGCGTCTACGTCTGTATGTTCGGTGGCTAAGGGTTCTGTTAGCATTACCACCACTCATTCCTCCTCCTCTTACTCCTCGTACTCTGACTACTCCTCCGCCGCCTCCTACTCGTACTACTCCTCCTCGTACGACTCCTTCACCTCCTGCTACTCCTACTCTAACCACTTGTTCTTGTTGTTGTTGTTGTTGTTGTTGTTGAATCTTTAGGAGTTCCGACTTTGGCTTTCTTCCTCGTTTTCTGTTTGGTTTCATGATGTTTAGATTTGTGGGACAGTTTGATCTGGCATCACTGATTATAAACCTTTCGCCGCCTCCGCCGACGCCTCCGCTCCCTTCGTTGTCATTCGGCTTCAACACCTGTTTACGGTTCTTCCGGCCTAGGGTCTGTTTACCGAGGGCCACGTTCTCCTTCTTCAGCTGTTGTTGTTGTTGTTGTGTGTTTGTGGGCAGACCGAGGACGGACGAATGAGCGGACTTGATTATTTTCTCTTTGGCGCTTGTGGTAATCTTTTTAATCACTTTAATCTTTTTCTCCCCGACATTGTGGATGGTTTTTTGCGATGGCGACGGCGAGAGAGCGGCGATACCGAACGCCACGCCGCCCACACCGCCTACGGAGTTTGTCGAAGCAGTGTTGCCACCACCGCGAGACACCACACCACTCGACTTAGCGGTAATAGTCTGTTTAGTTGCCGCCGCTGCCGACGCCGCCTGGGGAGATATAATAGTACAGTTACTACTATCTAAAGTGAGAATTTTCCGAGGGCCGATTGTTTTCATGACAATTCGCGGTCCGACGTTTACATACGGTTGTTTGGTGTTTGGAAGCGACTTGTGGACGATCACTTTGGTGTTACGATTCAGTTGCTGTTGTTGTTGATGGTGTTGTTGGTGTAAACTTTTCACTTTGTGGTAGAGTGTTGTGGCGGTGGGTGTTGTTGTTGTTGTCGCCGTCGTTGCCGCGACCAGTTTGACGGTTTTGGACGCGTTCTGCACCTGTCTAGACGCGTTCAGGACGTTGCCCACGCCTCCGGTATTTGTTGTTGTTGTTGTCGCGGCGGCGGCGGCGATGGTGAAACATTTATTTTCCGCGCTATTTTGTCCGCTCACTTTAATGACAAAATTGGTGGGCGGCGCGGCGACGGAAAGTGTCGATTGATTATTTGTTGTTGTTGTTGTTGACGTTGATGTTGCGGGGGTTGTCGTCAATTGATTTGTTGTTGTTGTTGTCAATTGATTAGGCTCGGAAAAGAGTCTATTTGTTGTTGTTGTTGTCAATTGATGGGCGTCGGATAGGAGCCTATTACTCGTAGTAGTAGTAGTAGCTGTGGTGGTAGTCGTGGTAGTGGTAGTAGTAGCGGTAGTAGATGCACATAGCACTTTAGGAACCGTAGGCCTGGTCACTTTTATAATACCGTGATTTTTCCTGAGGTGTGCGTTCATCCCGTCTACGTGTACCCACATGGAACAGTGCCCACATCTCAACATACCCACCTCTACCAACTTCATCTCATGTACCGTGTCGCTTAGGGCTTTCTCGGCCAGGTGTCTGTGGTACGATTTGGACGTTGTGAAGAAGTGACCGCAGCAGATGTGATTATTCTGTTTTTGTTGCTGTGGGTGTTGTTCCGTGCAGGCCCCCTTTAATCCGATGAGTTTGATGCGGCGGCTGGCGGATGCGTTTGTGACGGTTGTGGCTGCCGTGTTTGTGTTAGCGATTGTGGGGTGTGTATTTGTGTTTGTGTGGGTGTTTGTTGTGTTTGTGTGTGTGTTAGTGTTGTTGTTTGTTGTTGTTACCACCACACTGATGGCTCCAACACCACTGCTGGCCATAACCTGTAATTAATAACACATTATAAGTATTATTATATACACACATACACACAAATATATATAGATACACATACACACACACATGCATATACACTAGACACACACACATATACATACACACTAGACACACACACACACATACATTATTAGTATTATTATACACACATAATAATATACACACTAGACACACACACATACATACAACCTGTAAATATTAACACATTATTAGTATTATTACACACACTAGAAACAGACACACACACACACACACACACACACATACTGTACATTGTAACCTTTAATTGTATGTATGTATGTATGTTATTGGCTTCTGTGTATGTGTGTGTGTGTGTGTCTGTCAGGTGAGTGATACATTAATAAAATATAAGTGTTTATTGACACACACATACACACTAGCACATACACATACACACTAGACACACACACACACACATAAATAAGACTAAAGATTATATTTATTAGACAGATGCAATAAAAAATTTAACAGCAACAATAATAATAATAATAATACAAATAAAAGTAATAATAGTAGTAATAATAATAACAGTAATATTAAGAATAGTAATAATAATAATAATAATAATAATAATACAAATAAAAGTAATAATAGCTGTAATAATAATAACAGTAATATTAAAAATAGTAATAATAATAATAATAATAATAACAGTAGTAATAATAATAATATTAGTAATAGTATTAATAATAATAATAATAATAATAATAATAATAACAACAGTAGTAATTATAATAGTAATAATAATAATAATATTAGTAATAGTATTAATAATAATAATAATAATAGCAATAATAATAATAATAGTGTTAAGCACAGAACTAAATATTTTGTTATGCGTTTTTTTCTGTTTATGATTAAATAAACGAGTCCTTCAAATATTGCCATCACACACACACACACACACACACACAGGGTCCGTAAATACACACACACACACACACAGGGTCCGTAAATACACACACACACACACACAGGGTCTGTAAATACACACACACACACACACAAGGTCCGTAAATACACACACACACACACACAAGGTCCGTAAATACACACACACACACACACAAGGTCCGTAAATACACACACACACACACACAAGGTCCGTAAATACACACACACACACACACAAGGTCCGTAAATACACACACACACACACACAAGGTCCGTAAATACACACACACACACACAGGGTCCGTAAATACACACACACACACACACAAGGTCCGTAAATACACACACACACACACACAAGGTCCGTAAATACACACACACACACACAGGGTCCGTAAATACACACACACACACACACAGGGTCCGTAAATACACACACACACACACAAGGTCCGTAAATACACACACACACACACAGGGTCCGTAAATACACACACACACACACAAGGTCCATAAATACACACACACACATACATACATACTCACCTATATACACTCTGCTCTCTTTTTATGTGAGTTTAAATTATGTGAATTTTTAAATAGTGTGTATCATGAAAAAAATGCAATAAATACCATTTCCGTGAAGTGTTAAAATAGCGTGAACCATTAGGCTCCATTTCCAAGTTAAACTACCATTATTTATTATGGAAATGTATAATTTACTTTATGCTAAATTCACTTTATGTGACACAACCCTTCACTAACCTATAATGTAAGTATACATACATACATATATACATACATACACACATACAGGCATTCACTTTATGCAACACCTTCACCAACCTATAATGTAATAAAAAAAGAGGAGAGTGTATAAAAAGCAAAACACACACACACACACACACACAGGGTCCTTAAAAAAACACACACACAAACACGGAGTCCTTAAAAACACACACACACACACACACACACACACACACACTTGCCTCCGTGTCGTGGTGGGGAGAGGCGGCAACTCCACAACATTCGTCAATAGTTTATTTTTTATCAGCGAGATTCAGTCACTTATACTTTTATCAGAAACATTATTATCGGTGCGTTTATAGTTTTCTTTTAGTTCGCAGCGAGATTCAGTCACTTATACTTTATCAAACATATTATTATTGGCTTTATCGATACGTTTATATCTATTTTTTTGTGTAGATATTCAGTCACTTATACTTTATCAAAAACATTACTGGCTTTCATATTTATTCTTACGTTTATATTTTCAAGGCATGAGTTCACCTTTTGTATTTATTCTTACGTTTATATTTTCAAAGCATTAATTTTCTTTCATCATTGAATTTATTTTATATTTTTACATTTTTTAACTATTTTCATTCACTGATTTTACACAGTTTCTGGCGTTTATATTATATAATCTAACACAATTACTGATGTTTATATTAATTAATTTGTACAGTTTCTGGCGTTTATTGTCACTAATTTTATAGTTCCTGGCGTTTATAGTCACTAATTTTATAGTTACAATTTATTTATTTCCTCTCAACTTTTTCCTGAAAGAGAAAGGAAATTATTTTGTAACTTTATTTTAAATTGAAGCATAAATTATTACTGTAATCTATTTCAATAAGTTAATTTTTAAGGGAGATTTTTATATCTAACCTAATCTAATCTAACCTAACCTAACCCAATCTCACCCAACCTAACCTAACCTAACGTAACTTAACCTAACCAAATCTAATCTAACTTAACCTACCCCAACCTAACCTAACCTAACCTAACCTAACCTAACCTAACCTAACCTAACCTAACCTAACCTAACCTAAGGTGTGTTTATGAATGTCCCTGAGGCTGACAACAACAACAACAACAACAACAACAACAACAAAGATGGCGAAAAACAGATATTTTGAATTTTGCAACTCTTCCCTCTCGGAGCAATGGAAATTATTACTGTATTAACTTTTATTATTAACTCTTTTTTATTATTAACTTTTAAGTGAACTTTTAAGTTGAGTGTGACAACGACCTAACCTAACCAAGTACAAAAAAATACAAAAAACTATATATACAAAAATCTATATACAGTATAATCTTAAATTTCGCCAGTTTTCATTTCGCATAAAGTGAATTTAGCATAAAGTAAATTGTACATTTCCATAATAAATAATGGTAGTTTAACTTGAAAATGGAGCCTAATGGTTCACGCTATTTTAACACTTCACGGAAATGACATTTATTGCATTTTTTTTATGATACGCACTATTTAAAAATTCACATAATTTAAACTCGCATAAAAAGAGAGCAGAGTGTATATAGGTGTGTGTGTATGTATGTATGTGTGTGTGTGTGTGTGTATTTACGGACCTTGTGTGTGTGTGTGTGTATTTACGGACCCTGTGTGTGTGTGTGTGTATTTACGGACCTTGTGTGTGTGTGTGTGTGTGTGTACAGTTGACTCTCAAATAAATCCGAGGACTTTTTATACATAACGAGTGAAATTATAATAAATATGTGACGAAATGATATCACTGTCATCTGTCAAGTGTGTGTGTGTGTGTGTGTGTGTGTGTGTGTGTGTGTTGCCACCACTTCTCCCGTGCTCCTTCCCCCCCCCTACTCTCCCCCCCTCGTCTGTGAAAACCTTAATACAAATAGTTATATGCATTTAATATGCTTAATACGAATTGTAATACTGTATATACATTTGTAAAGTAACTCTTATTTATTACTATACATTACCTCATGTTTGTATGTAAATAACGGCAATATTTAAATAAGTTAAGTTTAAATTTCGACAATTTAAATTTCGCGAGGTTTTTGGAAATTTGAGATTATACTGTATATAAAAACCTTTAAACAAAAACCCTATATACGTATACAAATATCTATATATATATAAAACCATTTTATAAAAACCCTACCGGTACATATACAAAAAAATATGAAAACAAAATAAAAAATAATAGGTAAAAAAAAAATATGCAAAAAAATAATGAAAAACAAATATACATAAAAAATAATGAACAAAAAACAATACAAAAATAAATAACTAAAAAAAATAATGAAAATAAATACACAAAAATAATGAAAAAAAATATACACAAACAAAATGAAAAAATATAAAAAAAAAATGAAAAAATACAAAAAATAAATAATGAAAAAAGTACAAAAAAAATAATGAAAAAAATACACACAAAAAAAAAGAAAAAAAAAATGAAAAAAAAAAAAAATGAAAAATGAAAAAATACAAAAAAAATAAAAAATACAAAAAACCTTACTGTTGATTTGTTGTTGTTGTTGTTGTTGTTGGTTGCCACTGTTTACTCCAAAATGGTGTGTGTGTACTCCAGAATACTCCACCTACTCCACTACACTCCTATACCTCATTGTAACTCCACCTCCTCTGTAATAATAATAATAATAATAATAATAATAATAATAATAATAATAATAATAATAATAGTAGTAATAGTAATAATAATAGTAATAATAATAATAATAATAATGGTAATAGTAATAATAATAATAATAATAATAATAATAATAATAATAATAATAATAATAATAATGATAATAATAATAATAATAATAATAATAATAATAATAGCAATAATACTAATAATGGTAGTAATAGTAATAATAATAATAATAATGGTAATAATAATAATAGTAGTAGTAATAATAATAATAATAGTAATAAAATAATGGTAAAAATAGTAATAATAATAATGATAATACAATAATAATAATAAAATAAATTAAATATATATGAATTATAATAATAATAGTAGTACTTTAATAATAATATTAGGAGAGAGAGAGAGATTATGATTATTTTATTATTATTATTAACCTATTATTATTATTATTATTATTATTATTTTATCATTATTATTATTATTGGCTATTATTATTATTATTATTATTATTATTATTATTATTATTATTATCTAACTATTGGATATATTTTGTGAATGTGGATATTTAGCATTTGTAAAATAATAAATAAATAGTCTTAAAATAATAATAATGATAATAATAATAATGATAATAATAATAATGATAATAATAATAGTAGTAATAATACTAATAATAATAATAATAATAATAATAATAATAATAATAATACCATAATAATAATAATAACTGATTTATTTGTATTAAACTCAAATATACACACACACACACACTGGACAAAAATTCATACAATAAAATGAACATACATACATACACAAACACACGCATACATACATACATACATACACACATACATACATACATACATACATACACTACCATGCTGTCCCAAACATACATACATACATACATACATGCTATTAAAAACACACATACATACATATACATACATAAACACACACAAACATACGTACATACGCATACATAAACACACACAAACATACACACATACATACATACATACACGACCATGCTATCCCAAACATACACACATACATACTATCCCAAACATACACATACACACACATACAAACAACCATACAAACATACAAAAACATACAAACACACAAACACACACACACCGCCATGCCAAAATCCCAAACATTCACATATATATACATACCCATATATAAACACATAATTAACACACATACACACATCTCACCACATTGTCCTTTACACATAAGACTCCTGGAGGGTTTAGGAAGATTCTGTGTGTTTTGGAGGCTTCAGGAGGACACAGGAGACTTCAAAAATACGTTTAAATAAGGGCGAGTTAACCACAACATCAAAGAGTCAGTCATTTGTTTAGGCGCCGCCATTTATACAGTGTTGCCATCACCCCTTGGCACCGAACCCTTTAGTGAGGGAAAATATGGGGAAATTTACTTCTTTTTTTACCTTATTTTTCCTTTTTTACCTTAATTTTGGATATGGATATTTTTCTTTTTGCCTAAATTTGGATATGGATATTTTTCTTTTTGCCTTAATTTGGATATAAATATTTTCCTTTTTTCCTTAATTATGATATGAATATTTTCCCATTTACATTAATTTTGATATGGATATATTTTTTTTACCCTAATTTCAATGTAAGAATTTCCTTTTTTACTTCGATTTTGTCATGAATATTTTCCTTTTTGCCTCAATTTTGGACATGATATTTTTTCCATTTACCTTGATTTTGATATAAAACTTTCCCTTTTTACCTCAATTACCACGTTAAAATTTCTCTATTTACCCCAATTTCAATATGAATATTTAACTTGTTACCTCAATTTTGGACATAAGTATTTTTCTATTTACCTTAATTTATATATGATAATTTTTCCATTTACCTTAATTTGGATATGAATATTTTCCTTCTTACCTTAATTTTTATGTCAAACTTTCCCTTTTTACCTCAATTTCAACATGAGAATTTTCCCATTTACCTCAATAAATATTTTCAATATGAGGATTTAACTTTTTACCTTAAATTTCCACGTTAAAATTTCCTTATTTACCTTAATTTCAACATCAGAAATTTCCCTTTTTACCTCAACTTCAACTCAGAATTTCCCTTGACAAAATATCCCTAACTTGGACATTCATGGAAATTTACCTTTTTACCTCAATTTCCACGTTAGAATTTCCTTATTTACCTCAATTCTGACATGAAAATTTCCCCATTTACCTCAATTTCAACATGTGGATTTAATTTTTTACCTTAATTCCACATTACAATTTCCCTTTTTCGTCAAGGTAAAATAATTTCCCCATAATTTTATAATCTTGAACAAAATCTTTATACAAATTACCCTAATAATATTTTTACAATTTCCTTGATAATTATTTCTTCATGGTAAAATAAATCCCCATAATTATATTCTTGAACAAAATCTTTATATAAAAATTTCCCTATTGGTACCTAAAAATTCCCTATATATTCTTGAACAAAATATTTATATAAAAATTTCCCTATTGGCAACTAAAATTCCACATATCTGGTAAAAATAATTCCTTAGGTGGCAACACTGTCTCTAGTCCACCAAGCCATCCGAGACGCCATATATCACCATAATAATCCACTTTTCTTACAATTACGACACTGTTACCAGATCCGCGGGGTACCCACTATACGCCCCCCCTCCCCCGCACCCCCCTATATAATTTGCACCCCCCCTAAGGGTTTAATTAAGGGTTTATAAGGGTTTAAATAAGGGTTTAGTGTACAGGGTAAGGGACGATAGGAGTGTCGGACTGGCTTCAAGGCCATCGATCCATTCACTCCTGCGCCGCGGAGATTTTGGAGTTTTTGGAGCACTTACATCCTGTTTTGGAGTTTTTGGAGCACTTATATCCTATTTTGAGGCTTTTGGAGTATTCAGATTCACTCTATATATATATTTTTTATTATTCTGGAGTTTTTGGAGCACTAAAATACTCTTATCATCAATTTTGGAGTTTTTGGAGCACTCAGATTCAATCTATTTATCTTTTTTTATTATTCTGGAGTTTTTGGAGAACTCAGATTCATTCTATATATCTTATTATTTATTTCTGTATTTTATTGTTTTTTATTCTATTTTATTATTATTATTATTTTATTTTTTTTATTTTTATTTTATTTTTAACACTAATAATATAATAACAAATACAATAATAATATAATAATAATAATAATAAATAAATAATAATAATTTCTATTATAATTTTATCACTACATAATAATAATATTAATAATAATAATAATAATAATAATAATAATAATAATAATAATAATAATAATAATAATAATCATGATAATAATAATACTGTAATAATATTTTTAACACTAAATAAAATTATAATAGCAAATTAAATCATAAAAATTTTTTACACTAAATAATATTATAATAGTAATTAATAATAATAATAATAATTTTAACATTACATAAAATTAATTCCATCATTTCATTATTTTCATTTTGGGGTGGTGGATGTCTTTCTATTTAAGCCTTATTTACACAAAAACTATCAACTTTACGACAAATTAGCATAGATACAATTATGTGCAAAATTTAACATACTACATTTTAACATCTATATAATTTTCTCGTACGATGCACCGTTACTGAGAAAAAAACAAAAATGTAGGAGAGTACACACACCTAAGTGTTTCGGGACAGTATGTTTAAGCCATATTTATTCAAAGACTATGAACTTTACGACAAATTTACATAGATACAATTATGTGCAAAATTTAACATTCTACATTTTAACATCTATATAATTTTCTCGTACGATGCACCGTTACTGAGAAAACAACGAAAAAGTATAAATATTTAGTGAGTTTAGGGACCTCCCCACCCACCCCACCACTCATCAAAGCTATTAGTTGCTTGTCTATGGTGTTGGGGATGGTGGTTACGAAAGGCTCTCTCCATACTTACTAAATAGGCTGTATGTCGAGCTGAAGCTATCTCTATATCTCTATCTCTATCTCTAAGTGTCTCTCTATCTCTAAGGGTCTCTCTATCTCCATTTGTTTCTTTCTCTCTATCTCTATTTATTTCTCTATCTCTATCTCTATTTGTCTCTCTATCTCTATCTCTATTGCTCTCTCTAAGTGTCTCTCTATCTCTATCTCTATTGGCTGTATGTCGAGCTGAAGCTATCTCTATATCTCTATCTCTATCTCTATCTCTAAGTGTCTCTCTATGTCTATCTCCATTTGTTTCTCTATCTCTATCTCTATTGCTCTCTCTATCTATCTCTATCTCTGTCTCTCTGTCTTTATCTCTATTTCTTTCTCTATCTCTATCTCTATTGCTCTCTCTATCTATCTCTATATCTCCATTTATTTCTCTATCTATTTCTGTCTCTCTTTCTTTATCTCTATTGGTCTCTTTATCTATCTCTATCTCTCTATCTTTATCTCTATTTCTATCTCTATCTATCTCTATCTCTTTATCTATTTCTGTCTCTCTATCTATATCTATTTCTCCATCTATCTCTCTATCTTTATCACTATCTTTATTTCTATCTATATCTTTATTTATCTCTATCTCTCTATCTATCTCTATCTCTCTATCTCTCTCTCTATCTCTCTCTCCATCTCTCTCCTTCCCTCCACCCTGTAAAGAAATAGAAATAATAATAATAATAATAATAATAATAATAATAATAATAATAATAATAATAATGTATTGAAAATTTTAAACACACTCTCTCTCTCACACATACTCTCTCTCTCTCTCTCTCTCTCTCTCTCTCTCTCTCTCTCATACACACACACACACACACACACTCTTCCTCCCCCCTCTCTCTCTCTCTCTCTCTCTCTCTCTCTCTTACTAACCTTTTTCAAGGCTTTTAAGAATATATCCGTTTCTTCTATACTTTTCCTTCTTCTCTTTCTCACAGTAGTAGTAGTAGTAGTAGTAGTAGTAGTAGGTAGTGGTGGTAGTAGTGGTAGTAGTGGTAGTGGGTTTGTAAGTGGTGTAGGTGGGTTTGTAAGTAGTGGTAGTGGTGGTAGTGGGTTTGTAAGTGGCGTAGGTGGGTTAAAAGTTAGTGTGTCTGTGTGTGTGTCTGTGTGTGTGTCTGTGTGTGTGTTTGTATCTGTATCTTTGTGTGTGTGTGTGTTTGTTTTCCGTTTGTTGGTTGTGTTTGCATCTCGTTTTGGACAAGCACTGATTTTCACATTCAAACACGCTCTCCCAACCACGTGTCTGGAAGTAAATAATAATAATAATAATAATAATAATAATAATAATAATAATAATAATAAAGTCTTTAACATCTATATATAAATACATTTTACTCACAAAAAACACCCCACTAATTACTTAATTACACATACTTCACTTTTATCTCTCTCACACATACACATACATATACCCACTATATATACATACACTCTCTCTCTACTCACATACACTCTCTCTACACACATACACACACTCTTTCTCTCTACACACACACACACACACACTCTCTCTCTCTCTCTCTCTACACACACACACACACTCACACACTCTCTCTCTCTACACACACACACACACACTCTCTCTCTCTCTCTCTCTACAAACACACACACTCCCTCTCTCTCTCTCTACAAACACACACACACACACTCCCTCTCTCTCTCTCACACTCTCTCTCTACACACACACATACACACACACCCTCTCTCTCTCTCTCTACATACACACACACAGTCTCTCTCTCTCTCTCTCTCTACACACACACACACTCCCTCTCTCTCTCTCTCTCTACACACACACACACACACTCTCTCTCTACACAAACACACACACACACTCTCTCTCTCTCTCTACTTACTGTGAATTTTCAAGTTGGCATATAAGCGTCAAATCTTTTCTTGTTATACATGAATTACGACACAGGAATACAATCTGTATACTGTATTCTCCCACAGCTGACGGTACAGGTGTAATTATAACGGAGGGGTGAGGAGTGTCGAGGTATGTAATGGAGGAATCAATTACTCCAGGGTCTATTAAAAACATGTGATCTGTAATGAATAACGAAATTAATGTAATGTGGTTATAACGTAATTAAATGGGTTTATAACGAAATTAATGTAATGTGGTATAACGTAATAATAATTAAATATAATAATAATAATAATAATAATAATAATAATAATAATAATAATAATAATAATCTCTATATATAAATACATAGAGTGTGTGTGTTTGTGTGTCATGGTATACAAATTGTCATGTGACCACCTACAGCGCCAGGAATTCACACACGGAAAGTGTGTGACAGTGAGGGGGGACAGAGGACATTATCATCACAAAAAACACCCCACTAATTACTTAATTACTCATACAAGGATGTACAGGATTACAAGTTAAATCCTACATATACTAGTTAAATCCTACCTATACTAATTAAATCCTACCTATACTAGATAAATCCTATATATTAAATCCTACGTATATATACTTACTAGGATGTGAAGGATTAAGATACTAGATAAATCTTACCTATATAAACTAGATAAATCCTATACAAATAAATCCTACCTATAATAATTAAATCCTACGTATATAAACTAAATAAATCCTATATATTAAATCCTACGTATATATACTTACTAGGATGTGAAGGATTAATATACTAGATTAATCCTACCTATATAAACTAGATAAATCCTATACAAATAAATCCTACATATACTACTTAAATCCTACCTATAATAATTAAATCCTACGTATATAAACTACCTAAATCCTATATATACTAATTAAATCCTATATAAACTAGATAAATCCTACATATTAAATCCTACCTATAATAATTAAATCCTATATATTAAATCCTATCTATATAAACTAGATAAATCCTACCTATATAAATCCTACCTAAATCCTATATATTAAATCCTACGTCTATATACTTACTAGGATGTGAAGGATTAAGATGATTTTTACAAGGATGTACAGGATTACATGTTTCAGCATCTTTAGTATATACCAGGATGAAGCGTAACACAGTGTTATAACCGGCTGTGTGACAAACTACTGTGACTAAGTGATGCCCATGGTCTGTATTTAACCAACCATTGTTATTTCCACTGTTACTGGTATTGTTATTGTCACACCCACTCTGTAATGTAATGAAAATGTAATTAATGTAACGTAACACCCACTCTGTAACGTAATGTAATGTAACACCACTCTGTAATGTAATGAAAATGTAATTAATGTACTGTAATGATATAAATAACGTTACATCTACTTTGTAATGTAATGAAAATGTAATTAATGTAACGTAACACCCACTCTGTAACGTAATGTAATGTAACACCACTCTGTAATGTAATGATAATGTAATTAATGTAATATAATGTAACACAACTATGTAACGTAATTATAATAACGTTACATCTACTTTGTAATGTAAGGAAAATGTAATTAATGTAATATAATGTAATGTAATGATAATGTAATAGTATTTGTAACGTAATAATAATAATGTAATGTAATGATATAAATAACGTCATAATAATTATCACTATAACACACACACAATCATATATATATATATAATACAGTATATATATATATATATATATATATATATATATATATATATATATATATATATATATATATATATATATATATATATATATATATATATATATACACTATAACACACACACACACACACACAACTATTATTTCACACACAGACAAACTAACTCTCTCTCTCCCTCTCTCCCTCACACACACACACAAACACACACTCTGTCTCCCCACCCTACCTCCCCCTCCCACAAACACCCTCCCCACCCTCCCCCCACACACACAAACACACACAAACACACAAACACACTCACCACAACCAATTTTGGGCTCTGTCCGGGAAATTTAAGACGTAACCCATAAATCCCTCTAAATGGATTTCTTTGGGGGTAGCGGGAGACGAGGGGGGTATTGGGGGGGTCCGAGGTGGGGGGCAGGTGGGGGGCGGCGTAGGGGGGTGGGGGGTCTGTTGTTGTTGTTGTTGGTGGTGTTGTTGTTGTTGATGTGGGAATACCTGTGGGATTATTTTTTTTATTATTGTTATTGTTGTTATTGTTGCTGTTGTTATATTATTGTTGTCATCAATATATTTCATTATTATTATTATTATTATTATTATTATTGTTATTGTTATTATTATTATTATTATTATTATTATTGTTATTATTATTATTATTATTATTATTATTAGTAGTAGTAGTAGTAGTAGTAGTAGTAGTAGTAGTAGTAGTAGTAGTAGTAGTAGTAGTAGTAGTAGTAGTAGTAGTAGTAGTAGTAGTAGTAGTAGTAATAATAATAGTAGTAGTAGTAGTAGTAGTAGTAGTAGTAGTAGTAATAATAATAGTAGTAGTAGTAGTAGTAGAATTATTATTATTATTAGTAGTAGTAGTAATAATAATAGTAGTATAGTAGTAGTAGTAGTAGCAATCATAATAATAATAATAATAATAATAATAATAATAATAATAATAATAATAATAATACCTTACCTTTAAACATTTTAGCCCAATTTCCATATTCAATACCAAGTGACATATCTTGACCTAAAAAATTATTATTATTATTATTATTATTATTATTATTATTATTATTATTATTATTATTATTATTATTATTGTTGATTGCTCTCGATCCCCCTCCTACCGCTCCCCCCACCCCCCCTACCCCCAATGTGTGTGTGTGTGTGTGTGTGTGTTTGTCGAAAGGTGTTTGTGTGTGTGTGTGTTTGTCGAAAGGTGTTTGTGTGTGTGTGTGTTTGTCGAAAGGTGTTTGTGTGTGTGTAGGTGTGTGTGTGTGTTTGTCGAAAGGTGTATGTAAGTTTGTAGGTGTGTGTGTATGTGTGTGTGTGTTTGTAGGTGTGTGTGTGTGTTTGTCGAAAGGTGTTTGTGTGTGTGTGTGTTTGTCAAAAGGTGTTTGTGTATGTGTGTGTGTAGGTGTATGTGTGTGTGTGTGTTTGTCAAAAGGTGTGTGTGTAGGTGTGTGTGTATGTGTAGGTGTGTGTGTGTGTTTGTCAAAAGGTGTGTGTGTAGGTGTGTGTGTAGGTGTATGTGTGTGTGTAGGTGTGTGTGTGTGTTTGTCAAAAGGTGTGTGTGTAGGTGT
>JAWZYT010005641.1:107500-110265 GCA_034508575.1 Petrolisthes manimaculis
CAAATACAAACAACAAGCAAACAAAAACAAACAAGCAAAAATAAACAAGGAAAAACAACAAGAAGAAAAAATAAACAAACAAGCAAAAATAAACAAGGAAAAACAACAAGAAGAAAAAATAAACAAACAAGCAAAAATAAACAAGGGAAAATAAACAAAAACAAACAAACAATCAAAATAAACAAACAAAAATAAACAAACAAGCAAAAATAAACACACAAACAAAAATAAACAAACAAGCAAAAATAAACAAACAAAACAAACAAGATGCAAACACTAACCATTACTAATTAATCCTTTTTTACCATGCAGTGTGTGTGTGTGTGTGTGTGTGTGTGTGTGTGTGTGTGTGTGTATGTAAGGAGAGAGAGAGAGAGAGAGAGAGAGAGAGAGAGAGAGAGAGAGAGAGAGAGAGAGAGAGAGAGAGAGAGAGAGAGAGAAGGGGGGAGGTGTATTGTTTCGGTTTCATCACAAAAAACACCCCACTAATTACTTAATTACACATACTTCACTTTTATCGCACGCCTGGCAACACACTCGGTTTGTTTACATTCCACGCTGCCACCGCTGGCAAGGAAAAAATATCGTACCGTGTGTAGTACGGGCTTATGGTCTAGTGTTATTATTATTATTATTATTATTATTATTATTATTATTATTATCCCTAATATTCTGGCAGGAAAAAAACAACATGGCCGCCTTTTGTTGACATCACGTGACTGCCTCTATATAGTTTCCCCGCCAAAAATAAATAAATAAATAAATAAATAAACTAGCATTTCCCACCAAAAATAAATAAATAAATAAATAAATAAACAAACAAGTATTTCCCACCAAAAACAATAAAATAGACAAAAAAAAAAAAAAACGAGACTTTTTGGCGGGAAAAAAAAACAAAAACCAAGATGGCCGCCCTTTGTTTACATCACGTGAGGGGCTCTAGTTCCCCCGCCGGCCACCAGAGGGACGCCAGAATTCCTCTTGGTGTTGTTTACAGTCTGACAATGTATACAAACTAAGGAATGTGCCTCTCTCAATGACACACAGCTAGGACAAGTGGTATTAAGTGATGAGATGACCTTATATGACCTTCTATTGACCTTATCTGACCTTCTATTGACCTTATCTGACCCCAATAAGCTAGTTTTTGACCCCGTGACCTTTCCTGACCCCGTGGTGACCTTATCTGACCCCGTGGTGACCTTATCTGACCCCAATAAGCTAGTTTTTGACCCCGTGACCTTTCCTGACCCCGTGGTGACCTTATCTGACCCCGTGGTGACCTTATCTGACCCCAATAAGCTAGTTTTTGACCCCGTGACCTTTCCTGACCCCGTGGTGACCTTATCTGACTCCGTGGTGACCTGGTTTGATCTTGTGACCTTATCTGACCTTCTATTGACCTTATCTGACCCCTTGACCTTTCCTGACCTTATGGTGACCTTTCCTGACATTCTATTGACCTTATCTGACCCCATAGTGACCTGGTTTGATCTTGTGACCTTTCCTGACCCCGTGGTGACCTTATCTGACCTCCCTGTGACCTTTCCTGACCCCGTGGTGACCTTAGCTGACCTAGTATAGATGGAGTTGAACCAGGGAATACGGGAATAAAAAGGTTTCTTGGATACAGAGAAGAGGGAGTGTGGGTGTGTGTGTGGGTGTTCTGTGTGTGTGTGTGTGTGTTCTGAGTGTGTTTGTGTGTGTTCTGAGTGTGTTTGGGAAGGGTGGGCGTGTTCTGAGTGTTCTGTGTGTTTTGTGTGGGTGTGGGCAGGGTCTGAGTGGGTGTGGGTGTGTTCTGAGTGTGTGTGGGTGTGATGGGCGTGTTCTGAAGATGTATGTGTGTGTTCTGAGTGTGTGTGTTCTGTGTGTGTGTGGATGTGTTCTTGTTCTGTGTGTGTGTGTTCATTTTCTGTGTGTGTGTGTTCTTGTTCTGTGTCTGTGTGTTCATTTTCTGTGTGTGTGTGTTCATTTTCTGTGTGTGTGTGTTCGTGTTCTGTGAGTATAAAGGCGTGGTTGAGGGCGTGTGTGTGTGTATGTTCTAAAGGTGTATGTGTGTGTGTATGTGTGTGTTCTGAGTGTTCTAAAGATGACGGTGTATGTGTATGTTCTGAGGGTGTATGTGTGTGTGTATGTGTGTTTTCTGAGGGTGTGTGTGTATGTGTATGTTCTAAAGGCGTATGTGTATGTATGTTTTCTAGAGGTGTATGTGAGTCTGTATGTGTGTGTTCAGGTGTATGTGAAGGTGTATGTGTGTCTAAAGGTGTATGTGTGTGTGTATGTGTGTTTTCAGAAGGTGTATGTGTATGTATGTTTTCTAGAGGTGTATGTGTGTCTGTATGTGTATGTTCTAAAGGCGTATGTGTATGTATGTTTTCTAGAGGTGTATGTGTGTCTGTATGTGTGTTTGTATGTGTATCTAAAGGTGTATGTTCAGAAGGTGTATGTGTATGTGTATGTGTGTGTTCAGGTGTATGTGAAGGTGTATGTGTGTCTAAAGGTGTATGTGTATGTGTGTGTGTATGTGAAGGTGTATGTGTGTTTTCTAAAGATGTATGTGTGTGTGTATGTGTGTCTAAAGGTGTATGTGTGTGTGTATGTGTATGTTCTAAAGGTGTATGTGAAGGTGTGTCTGTATGTGTGTTTTCTAAAGGTGTATGTGTGTGTTCAGGTGTATGTGTGTCTAAAGGTGTATGTGTTTGTGTATGTGTATGTGTGTGTGTATGTGTGTGTTGTGGTGTTAACATACAACCATAACACCTTAT